>JAFFZH010013172.1:0-13010 GCA_018420115.1 Euura saliciscinereae
TTTTTTTTACAATTATTTACGAAAAACAATTACTGAAAACATTTGTAGAAAGTTCTCGTAGATATTCGTATGAATTTGTAGATTTTTACTACAATTTACGATGAATTATTACACTTTTTGCAAGTTGTAATTTTTCGTCGTTATTCGTAACAAATAATAGATTTTCATTAATATTCGTAGGAATTCATAGATTTCTATGAAAAAAACTACAGAAAAACATGATTTTCTACGTATTTGTATATTTCGTAGTTTGTCGTAAAAATTATTTTCACCAGGGTCCGGACGCCGCGTTTCCGATGGATGCGACGAGTATGTGATGCAGGTCGTGCCTGACCCTCCACAACTATCGACGTGGGTTTTTGGACGAGACTGCACTCTGGGTCACCAAATACCCTACGAGATGCAATTCCATTGGGCAATGGATGGGTGCGGGTACGAAAGACGAGCCGTCGAATTAACGAGTATAGCGAAGCAAGCAAGCACTATAGAATTTGGAAAATCACCCGTGTGTCGCGTGGATCGAACGGACCAATCGATCAGCGAGGACGCCCGTCTCATCGCTGTGACAATTCCTCACCTCTCCTCGCTAGGACATCGCCACCACCGTATACTTGGCAGACGAAATTAAGCAATCTGAAAATGAGGGTTTCCAGTGATTCGGAAATCATTTGGACAAATTTGGAAAATCATTTTCATAATTTGGAGAACAATCAGTAATTAGTAATCAACAAGAATTGATGAGGCGTATATTTGGCAGACAGATTAACCGATTTCACTGTTTTTCCGATGAATCGTCGCTGAATAATTTGGACAATCGATTGGAAAATATTTCATTATTTGGAAAACAATTTTCAGGTATTGATTAACAATTAACCGCAAGTGACTATGTTGCCCGCCATGACGTACAGCTTCGTTGTTATGCAGTTGATGATAGGTTCATAAAGTTGACACCCGAAGTTGGGATGATCGTTGAAAGTTGAACTAAAAATTTCAAAACTTTACGCATGCTCCAGTGATTTAGACCTGCTTACATGGTATGAAATTGTAAGAGAAATTAAAGAATGTCGAGTCAAATCTTTGGCGATAATGGCTGAAATACCCCAAACATATATTGGTTCGAAATCACAAGATAAATCACATGACCAATCACATGATGATTTCGTTTATTATAACATTGGATGATTTTTATCACATCAACGTTTTCAGTTTGGTTACTAAGGGCGCGTGCACAACTTTGAAAAACCAATATCCGAATCGAATTCTAGCGATAGAAAATAGCGAAGAAAATCCTTCTAAAAAATTCGATTTTCAATTTATTTTTCACTCCTTTCATATCTAATTAACTTTTTTGCTAATCAATATTTTTTGGAAATTCAAACGCCATTCCGCGTGGAACAGACCGATGCGAGCCGAACGGAACAGCTGATCGTTTGGCGTAGTTTTGTCAAAAAATTCTTGCAAATTCAATAACGTGAAAACTATAGATCGTACGATATCGGTTCCCCTTTGAATTTGTAGATAATTTTCTCCCCTACAACGTGGTATTTTTGTTTTTTCAATCCGACAAGTGACATTGAAACAGTGCGCGATTTTAGCGGTACAGCCGTACTGTCGATTGGTATATAACTCATCCAGTCTGGAATTATTTTAGGGTCACCTATATGATCGAAATCTAGTCTGACTGGACTGATAATTTTCATTCTTTTCTGCTTTTACCCTTGAGATGGTACCGAATAATCGGCGATGTCCGTCATTATATATTTCCTCCCTACATCGGATACGTGACACGATTTTTAATAATTCTTGGTCTTTCGATATACTTTTCCAGGAAATATATCTATGTAACCTCTTAAAACCCGCTTCTAACGATAACAATCATTATTTTCGGATCGTATACAGGTATAAATGCAAAAAGCGTTGTTTAGGAATACAAGTAGTTCCGTATGAGTACATGTATTTCTACACGGAATATTAGTTTCCGCAACCTCACCGTTGGAACGAAATTCCGAAAGATGGTGTTGCCGCTCCGCGCCAGAGTTATGTGCGTAGCGTATATTAGGAGGAACGGAGCACTGTTCCCTTCTCTTCTACCTTCATCTAGGGCCAGCGGAACTTTTCGGTATTAATTGTGACTCCCGCTCCCGATTATCGAACCTACTTCTAATATTGTTTAAAATAGTGTGCGAATTAGATCCAGTAATAGTGTTTTTCGAATTTTCTTCGGTCATCGTAAGGTAAGGTCTTCTGTTTCATGTAGAGCCGAGAATGAGCTCAGATTCCCGTGGATATTTATCCTAATTCATTAATTGTGTCATGTCGAAGGTTACGATCAGCCCGGTTCGTTAGCCTCTGGCTACGTCCCGGATGTAGCCGATTCTATTTTTCTACGCTTCTATTTCCCGATTTCTTATCCAATTCTAGTCCGAACGATTTCCTTGCATTTTTCTGCGATTTTTCAGTATTGTTTCCTCGATCTATTCTGTAAATTTTCCTGCTTTGTCTGGCTGTTCGTTCGTTGCCGAACGACAGCGTAATTACTTGTTAATCGCTTACTATTGCATGTGATATCTCTGATTGCTTTGCTATTTCCCTGATTTATCTTGTGTACTGGATTGCTTTGATATTTCTTGCTCATTTTGATTACTATTCTGATTCTTATTCTTATCGTTCCCGGTTATTTGAATCGTGCGAATTTATTTTATGCGATCTGTCGAGTTAAACCCTGGAGTACCGAGTGTAGTTGTAGCCTGGTGTTTAAGTTATTATGAGGTTGATTTTCTTTATCCTCTCATGAGTCCTTTTCTCCCGATATTTGCTCATATCTGATTATCGTAAAACTTGCATTGTTTAAAACTCCCGATATTTTCTCGGTGGACTCAGCGGAGTCTGACCGCTTCTTCATTAGAGTTAATTTCTTGAATTGTTAATCGGATCATAGTATTACAACTTGTCTTATGTCGAGCCTTTTCATCCGAACTATCATTGTCAAATTTGTTACTTCCTGATTGACTGCTTACCGTATGCTAATGTCCTGATAATTGTGAATAATATTTGAATTCTGAACGAAACTTGGGGAAAAACCCATTGAAAGATAATTTTTGTGTAACAATTTGATTTGGCAAACCCATCCCCTCTACCGTAGTATTCCTTTTTATTCTGTGTTAGCCGAACTCATCCGTCGTAACTCTCTGATTTCCGTTAAGGTAGTTGTGCTGCTAAGTGCGTTTTCTATAAAATCGGCTGAAATTTTGACCACACTTTCATTTACATGAAATCTAGTTGTACGAATTATTTCAGATTTTTTTGCCGTCTGGAACGCGAAATAATGGCACTCAAAGTTGGAACTTTTCACACGCGTTCCCCATGTTACGTATATGAAAACCGCATATCGCTAATTTTAGTGTGAAAACCGTTCTATGGATTGTTACGAAAAACTAGGATATGATGGAAGGATATTTCAGGAATGCTAGTATAAAAAGTCCGATTAATTTACCGTTTAGTTTCGCTGGTACAACAATAAGAGTCACTCGATCCGCACTAACTTTTAGCATGGAAAGGGTAGCCGGGTGCGAGTGCGCGCGCGTCGATATACAGAGCGCGAGAGAGAGCGGTCCCCTGTGCGAGTGTGTGAGAGCGGTTTGACTACAAACCCAACCAAAAGTTCACGGCACATAGCCTATACCACTCAGTGACTTGAGCACGCACTGCGCGCGCGATTTGTTAGTCCGACTGTCGCGGCACAACTACCTTAATTATCGTCTATTCGACTCTTAATGATTTTCTCATTGACATCCTGGGATGTCTGGCGCCCAAATTCCGAGTCTATTTGACTAATTTATTCTTTTCGAGTCTAGTTTGTGGAAATCAGAGACTACGAAGAATTAGGTATGAGAGATCGATATTATACGAAGATAATTATATTGATTAGGATATAAAGGAAAACCACGATTCGCCATTGCTGATCGGAATTTTTTTTTTGAAATTCCTATCTGATTTTCAAGATTATATAATTGACGAGCTGTGGGTCGGGTGACACTTGAGTATTCAAATCGAATCCTACATTCATGGTGTAATAAATTGAAATTCCATTGCGGGAAGGTCACTAGAAACATCAACGAATTTAAGGTTGACGTAAAAACTCGATTAGCTCGATTATCCTCACTGTTTCCCGATAAAAGTGAGAATGTACCGATATTTTGTTTCAAGGCATATGAATAATTGGAAGGATTTTTTGTTTTTTGCTTTTTGTTTTACAGCTGAATTATTCATTAACGAGAGACTGTAGCAATGGGCCCCGCAAAAACGGGCCAAAGGATCATTTTTTGGATCGCCTCCTGCATCTGCGCGTCGTTGGCCGGTCCAAACGATAGAGGAACAGAATGGATGACCCAAATGGCTGGATTCCTCGAACCAATTTCAGCCACCGTAGGTGCAGAATGCAGAACTCATACACTGGAGTATCTAGAAGCGACGAAGAATTCGTCAAATTTATGGGCAATGAGCAGTTCGTACTTTCATTATTTTGATATGATAAAAACTGTTTACTGGCTTTAATTTCGTAATTAATATCATCTTTAATTCATGATACAGTGACGGATTCGACCGCTAAATTTCCATCGGGGATATTATCAGGAAATATTCGTTCGATGGGCAATTTTGACCAATGTCTTCAAGTAAAGCATCCCGATAACGAATACGACGGAAAATACTGCTTGACGAGGTTGAAATACTCCACTTACGGCTCTGACAAAGTAATTCTTCAGAACTACGTCGACATTATTATGGCGGGTAGAAGATTACTGGAACTCGGTGACGACTGGATAAACGTACGTATGTGTTATTAATAATAACAACGAAAGTACCTTAAACAAAATAATTTCTTGTTATTTACGAAAGTCGTCGGTATATCCTGTATTGCGAAATCCTAAAGTTATCGACTGTCTCTCTACCTGCAAACGTTACAGACCTCAGTTGGATGATCGTCCGCAGCCGATTACCTTCCGCAGGTCGCTCAAATTTTCGCGGTTCTCCGCAATCGATGTTCGAAACCCTCAGTCACCACAGCAGTTCGCCGATTTTACCGACTGTTTTCTTTCAGCTGGTTCTGTAATTAATTGTTTCGGGTTAATAAAAAGAGAAAACTAGTCACCAATCCGGAAGCATTTTTAGATTCAAATGTCGCCGAGATACAATCTCACTGATCGAACGTAAATCAAGTCTCGCGCCAAGTGGGTATACACTTAATATTGATTCGTTAGAGGCATCGAAGTAGTGCTTCAGCAGGAAGGAGGGAAATTTGACTTGTTAGAGATACAATTTGAAAATATCGCTGTCTCTAGGGAACTGAAAATGTTTGGATCGAACGAGAAATATTCAAATTCTATTTTATAACATGAATCATGCACCTTGTGAATCTTATGACTTGAATCGATCACTACGATAGTCGTGTTAGGCAATTTCACCACTTATAATAGCCTAGTTGAGTCTTAGACGATAGTTTTGCAAAATCAACCACTTATCTTGTTTGCGCTCATACTGCAACTTTCTTCTTATAAAAATTTGCCGAAACTAATAATCCTTTGCTAATCATTACACCATGCGCAGTGTATTTAAGTCGGATGAAATCATTTTTAGAATGTCGTGTGTCAGTTTGCGAAATCAGATTCGGTAAAACATTAAATTATACATGAGTATGTATGAGAGTATCGTTGAAAATGGATTATCCGCGTAGAAAAAAAAGTATGTGAAAAGTATACAGAACGGTAAAACCTGATCTTGATCGTATTGTGCAACTATATGTGCTAATTGCTTTTTTTTCTGATTCTATCGTACTCAAACATCACCTAGAAGAGACTTCTGATTCGCGATTTTTTAGTATTAATTGTTATAATCACTCACAGGTCCGCAGCTATATACACACAGGATGAACCTTCTGCGTCAAAAGTTACAAAGAGCGCAAAAATAATTTACAAAATTTTCGTCAGTGATTATAACGAAAATCAATTTGACACAATTTGACCAAGTTTTTGTAATTCATATCCTCGTAAAACTTTTTTTCACACATACGAAAGATTCTTTTTCTTAAAAACACTCGTCGTCATGTAACGAGGGAAATCCAGAATAAAAATATTTGGTCCGTTTGACTTATTTACAATGTTAGATAATTTATCCAACTTTTGAATTGATTATCCTTCATCGAACCCCCACGTTAAAAAGAAGAAGGACAGTTCCTCGAAAATTCTCCGAATAAACCAAAATTCCTGTGCCGATACCGACATGCCGATAAACCCTTTCGTTTGAAATTTTTTGTATTTCGGCTTGGCTGAAGGAATATTGTTTCATATGTAGAGAAGTGTGGCGACACATTCGAAAGGTTTTTTCGCCGATCAAATTGCAAACCTCAAGAAAGAAACTAAGTTTTTCTGGTTCTTGAATATGTATATCAGAACTTAATTCTGTTAATTTTTTAGTGGCACGTGAAGCCTAGAATTAACTTTTGTTTATTCAAAAACAACAACACACGTTTTTTAAAAGTACTGCATGTCTGCCTCCGTCCATCGGGCACATTCGGACGTCTCATTTCTTGCTGGCTTATGAGCCAATGAACAATCATATTTAGATGCAAATTATATTCATCTGACGTTGGAGAATGCAAAAAAAGAGTCAAATTGTCGTACATGGATGATAATTCTGTTCTATTCGCAAAAATAATGGCAAACCTCAAAATTTATCAATGTCGTGCAATATTTAGTGGCTATATGACCAATTTGAACCGTACATCAGTCTATGACGAACTTCCTACTCCAGCGTAAATCGTTGTAACGTGTGTTCGGATGTTTCCCAATCTCCGAAAAATTGTAAGAATATCCAAAACAAAGCATCTTCAGGATATATAGCCGAATGAACGTCTTGAATCAGCATAAAAAAAAACTGATCGAGACACAAAATTGAAAATATTCTACCCCATTCTTCCCTATTCACGGTTGACGACTCAAAAGACATTTTGCTTGAGATTCCGAAGGATGGCGATATGAAAGCCTTGAGTATTGATGAACGTTGTACGATTAATAACACCGTCCGACAAGTTGAAAGCTGAAGTTTTGTTCTGGGATTGATTGGCCGTTTCTGACATGAGGAGATAACAAAACAGAATATTTTTTACCACAGATTTGTGAACAGCAGAAAAAAAAATTCTCTTTGTAATTGAGAAGAAATACCAAAAGAGTCTTTTGAGAACGTCAAGGTCTGATCGTCTCGGAAATCTTGTCATGATAATTTTATTTTCATTTAATAGTTGATTTAAAGGTGTCCAAACGATTATTTTTTTGGATATCCAAGGCTTTTTTTTTTTTTTTTTTTTTTTTGAAAAAGTGACGTGACATATGTTTTGTCAGTGACAATTTGTATAATCCCGGAACGAAATTGGACCCGAAATTTGTCGGACAGTCCAATCGATACGCAGCTCGGCTCCATCCGATTCTCTTTTGAATGTCGTGGGGTGGGAGTCTCACAATTAGTTGGAACAATTAATATCGATTAATGTTATCGTGAATTGGGGTTTTCGGTGGGATAAGGCGAGTTCATTGATCACCTGTATGAATCGGGGATTGAAATCGAGAGCAAAGTGTTATGTCAGAGTCGGCTGCATTTGAGCTTTCTCTTTCTTGGTAGGTTGCGCAAGACAAGATCGCGTGCTGTCAGTCGCACCTTCCTCTGCCCCGAGATTCGAGCTGCGGGCGATTAATATGCGGTTTCAAGAAAACACGTTTTTATATTATTAATTTTTATCTTCTCCAATTTGCAAATTTTATCATACATTATCTCGGCACTATCGATATTTGCATACTTAACGGTTCTTTTTATGCTCCTGACAAACGATGACCAATCACACTTATTTTTCTCATCAATTATCCACAGATCCTTAATCATTCTCGTCATAAACCGTTTCGTATTTGACTACTTTCACGTATTCATGACATTCATGATTGCTATTGAATCCTCTAAGTAAGAATTCATTATCCAGTCGATGATAAAAAATCTGTCATCGACAAAATATGAAACCATTTTCAAATCGACGTTGAATTCATAATCGATATTTTCAATTTTTATTTCAGGGTACTCTCATTTTGCCAACATATTCACGTAGCGAATGGGCAGTTTGTCTGCCGTCCACGTGTTCGACCAAGGACGTTGAAATTTTGACAGGAGATGCAATTCGACGAGCCACCATCGACGTCGGTGTCCAGGTTACCGTATTCCTTGATGATGATCTCTGCTACAGTTCATCCCAGTCGAATAAGCCATTCAGGAACATCGATTACTTGGTGATGTAAGAGAAAAGAAAAAGATTAATGAAAATTCCACAGCAAGCACCTTCAACGGTTCACGAGTCACTGCCTATGGTGCCCTTTTGAACGAGCATCGCTGCTGCTGACTGTCACTTTCTAACACGTGGATCACGGTGAAAGGCTACGTGAATATAAGTTTCAGAGGCGATTTGAAAAATACCTGAAACAAGTGGTTCAGTATCGATATCGAAACCTAGATTCCATATCGACCGGAATTCCGTGTTGAATGGAATTGAATTACCCGCAATTCCTCTTCGTCTTCTATTGATGATCAAACCTTTTCAGATTCCTAACGACAGTTCTCGTTGTCTTGACGGTAATTGGATCGGCCTCGTGTCTTATGTCAAATGTGCAAAGTAAGTGAGTTAGAAAAAAAAGATGAGAGACTGTGTCTGATTCGATATAAACTTGAGGTCATTGTCGTTGTGTTGTAATACGATTGCACAAATCCCTGATGAATAGTGAATACATTGAAAGAGTTGTTTCTTTCCAATCGTATGAATAGCGTTACAATGAACTTGACCTTGTTCCAGAACGGAACGGAGTCCTTGAGAAGATCTTGCGGGCATTCTCGGTATCCGATAATTGGAAGCAATTGACGAATCTAAATCCACCCTCGCCCGAAACCATCACCTGCTTGGAGGGTATAAGAACTTTGTCAACTATTTGGGTAGTAATGACGCACCAGACCATGCTCATAAGTCAGGTTGCGTACATCAATAAGCTTGAGACTATGCAGGTAATTTGACAAACGTAATACATTTATGCTAATTACGTATCGGTTGTTCAACCAAAATGTACACATCAATCATCCATATGCAAAAAATGAATAAATAGACACTATTCTAGGAAAGGTACTTGGCGAATTAAATCGCAAGTGCGTACTACGGTTGGAAATTAGGCGGAAAAAAAATTGAAGAACTACCCGTATACATAATTAGGATATTTCGTACGTAGGCAAAGTTCGTCACGATGAGAGACGTCGGAAAAAGGTTTATTTTTAATCAATAAACGTTATGATCTGGAAGACTTTCTCCAGTGAAAGCGAAAAAAAAAAGAAGAAACATCAAGTAAATTGAGCGTTTTTAAAATCTGTACAAACAAAAATCGTTTAGAGAAGTAATGATGAAGAAACAAAAAGTACTTCAGTAACTGAATGAGAAATAAAAAGTAGTCCCATGCTTGAGCGAAGATCGTTGATGTATTTGTTACGCAATTAATGTTCACATAATCTCGTGGCCGATTTTTTTTCAGACGCACAATGATTTCAGCTACTACGCAATGTGGAATAGCTATTTTAACGTGGACACGTTCCTCCTCGTCAGCGGACTTCTTCGCGCTTATAATTTTTCCAAGGAGTTGGGGCAGAATGAATTTAATTTATTCAAATCTAGCCTCCAAAGGTATCTCCGTTTGACGCCAGCGTATCTTTTCGTTATCTTATTCTACGTTACGTACTTTGACCGGCTTGATTCTGGTCCAGCGTGGAACCTATACGTTGGTCAAAACTCGGTGGCCTGCACTAGATATTGGTGGCAAAACCTGTTATACATTAATAATTATGTCCCGCATAATGACAAGGTAGGGTTTTCAATTGCATACATTAATCTCTTCATAAAGAAAAAAAGATAAACGTACGTTCGAGAAAACAGTTCACTAATCCGCAAATAAATTCCTACATTCAAGTGCCTCTTACAATCGTGGTATCTTTCGACTGATATGCAACTATTCCTGATCGCCCCGCTGTTCGTCTATCCGTTATGGAAATGGAAACTGGTCGGTAAAATAATGATAACCGTAGCAATGGTAATCTCCATACTTCTACCATTCGTGACTACCTGGATCAACAAGTTTCCCGGAACGTGGATGTTCACGGCTAGGTAATAAGACTTCGTAGCTTCTTTCCCTGCTCTTCATACATTATTAACAATATCACATTCACATTGGCTGAATGCAGAAACTCGGTTTTAAACTCGTACGCACATGGTCTCTACATGGCGACCCACAATCGGATGGCACCGTATTTCGTTGGGCTTCTAATGGGCTACATTTTCCACCGCAAAAAGTCCGTCACCATGGAAAAGGTCCGTCCACTCTGTCTCTGTACTGAAAATCGATGAATCGATGCATATTCCACAAGGTAATTACCTATTTTCGTTCATTTTGTTAATGTCGAGTTTACGAAACAGTGGAAGATCGCCGCGGGGTGGATATCATCGTTAACGGTAATGTACGCCTGTGTCTACGGGGCAAGGGACATGACCTCGTTTCAACATGCCTATAATGTCTTGGAATCGTCCCTTTACGGAGGTCTGACTCGTTTTGCCTGGTCCGTTGCGGTCGCTTGGGTTGTTTATGCCTGTCACTTCGGGTACGGAGGTAAGGGGCTTTTTTGTTTGTATATATGTATCCACAAGCTTCCGATCAACCCCGTATCATCATTTAACCTCCTCATTCCAGGTCTAGTCAACACGTTCTTGTCCTGCAACACGTTTAGGTTCCTTGGACGTCTCAGTTACAGTGTTTTCTTGAGCCATCTGGCAGTGTTGCTTTACAACGCTGCTGTCCTCCAAGTACCAAGGCAACTTCACACTTACATATCAGTGAGTGAAATTGTTTTGTTTCTTTTTTCAATATTTAACTATGACAAGGAACCAGATATTCCGATTGCACTGAAAAAATTTCAACCTGTCTTGATAAAATTCTAGATTTTTTTCTCTTCTCAAGAAAAACAAAGCTTCTGACTATGAAGTTATAAAATATCCACGTGACACAGTTGTTTTTTGGTTGATATTAGTGAAAGGGCCTAGGCCTAGGCCCCCACGTGCTCTCATTCAATTTTTAATGTATCAATGTTGGTCAAGGATCCCAATCAAGTATTACGAAATCTTGTTTATTTTTTTTTTGCTTTCGGTTACATACTCGACCTCGTGCGCACGAAGATTCATCTATCATTCTCATTAATGATTAACCTGACAACTGTGAACAATGACAACGAATTTTTAAAATCGTCAGTTTTTTGTTTGTTTTATTTTTCTGTCTTCTAGATCCGAGACTTCATGGGTGACTTCGGCTTCATCTTCGTTGTATCTATTCTACTTTATCTGCTTGTGGAACTTCCGCTGTGCGGTGTAACGAAGCAGATATGGAGAAAAAAATGATGCAATATTGCAGGTTGTAATTATCGTCGGACAGTAATTTTATATCAAGGTTCACGCAGTTATTGTTCTAACGTAATCAGCTGAGTTGTTACTCATTATAACACGGACGGTTTCCCCGGGTGCTACCACAAATTTCCCATGGCTCGGGAATCTGTGGAGCAACGAACAAAGAACGGATTCAGTCTCAAACATGGACGAAGGATATCAGTGAATGGTAATCAGCGTCGAGTGAACGGAATACTTGTGTTTTTGATATTCCGGTGCTCCAAATTTTGAGACATCCGATGAAATTTAGTGAAATTAATTACGAAAATGAAAGTAACCGTGGGTGTTTCGAAATCACTGCATCACACCCGAATTTAATAACAACTCTTGTCACACCAGCTAACAAAGTGTGTATGTAACTCGGAAAAGAGGTGCTAATGACTATTCTAAAGTGAACAAATACATTATGAAAATAGGTCGTGAGCCTATAGAATGATAATAAAGTACCGAATACAGGAAAATTACACCTGACTAATGATATGTTTTCATTATACATGAAATCCCTACAGCCAGTACGTAATGTGTCGTAAATATTATGGATGCCGATTGAATTCCTGAGGATGTTACCGACGGATAGCAATTAAGAAACGTGATTGACCTCCGCGATAAGGTTTATCAGCAAAGGCTGAAACCAATAGCGCGGTGTTTATTATCCACAACCATGGGAGAAGTGAATGATTTTGGTAGGGGCCAGTCTGCGCGCGAAAGTGTCCAACTCGATGCCTTATTCGACTAGTTTGGTCGCTGGCGAGTTCGTAGGACTATTCTTCCCAAGCTATCGGTCCGAGTGAGAGGGAGAGGTGTTTTCTGTTTGCTACGTTTACTAGCCGAAACTGAGTGATATCTTGTTTTGGGATTTCCGTCGGAAAAAGTTTTATGTAATCCCTTAAGAGATCTTAAAGACTCTATATAAGACGTCGCTCTCTCTCAGACAATTCTTCAGTCATGATGCGTGCCGTTTGGTTGATGGTATTGCACTGTCTTTGCTGTCTGATCGCCCGAGCACACAGCAATGAAGCCGTCGACAGTTGCGGTGGTGCCGGCCACAACGGAGGTGCAGGTGATACCGTCAATGCTTCGAGTGTCCGTCGACCGGTCAGTAGTGGTTTTAATTTCGCGTGCAACGAAACGGTAGGTGCTAAACACTCGTTTCAAGAAAAAAATGACCATTCATTCGGAGATGAGGATCGCGACGACGTTCTCCTCACTCCAGTTAAACCATTCAACGAACAATCGAGACCTGTTGTGTCGCCGAATTGGGTTAGTCAGATGACGTCGACCCTGATACCACTTCCGAGTGACCTTGGAACCGATTGCCGAAGAGACACTGAGATATATCTGACGGAATTGAATAATCTCACCGACTGGGCCGTCAGGAGTAAGTATCTCATAAGTGACTCGATAGTTGCACACTTTTGTTTCTTCAATAACGCGCGAAACGTCTATTTAGACTATT
>JAFFZH010013172.1:13020-97184 GCA_018420115.1 Euura saliciscinereae
TTTATCCCGTGTGACACTTAACCGGGATTCATTCAATAGTAAGAAACCGTTACTCGGAGCTCGTTATATATTGCGTAACGTGAAAGAAAGTAAAAACTGGTAGTTATGTCGGATCCCATCGGACAAACTTGAGACCTACCTTACGCAATTAATGCTTGGCTCTAGCACCGAATCGAGGAGGATTAAAGTTTGGAGACGATATACCCGTATAATTCTTTGCATAATAGATAAATTTCGAACAAATACTTGAGCCGTCCGAGGTCACGTCTTGATCTTTAAAACTGATCGATACACGCTGCAGCGGGCAGGCCTTAAACTTTCAAGCGTTGAATCAAAGACTCCAATTATCAAGGTCTACATTTTAGTGTTAACACGATTTTTCTCGTTTCACAGTGATGGACGCAAGCGCGAAATTCCCGCACGGTGTTCTTATGGGAAATATTCGAAGCATGGGAGACTTCGACGAGTGTCTTTGGACAGAGCCGGCTCAAGGTATTGAACCGCAATACTGTCTAGCGTCGGTCTACAATCTCGATGTCAAGGAGACACATCCCATGTACGAAAAACTCAGACAGTTCATACACACCATGACTTATGGTCGCATGTCTATGGAAACTACAGAAACCACGCTGGTAGGTTTGGTTTCTGATCAAAGAAAGTCTGACTGATGTCAATCGAAGAAGATTCCATCGCTAAATGAGATTTTTGTTTAACGCTAGCTTTATTCCCAACCAGGGGTCCCTGCCCATGCAAAGATCAGGACGCATAGAATGGGCCGCTTGCATTCCGGCCTCTTGTTCTCCAATGGACGTTGAGAACATGCTGAAAACTGCTGGACACCGAATTCTGCCGGAGTCCGACGTCGACGTCAGGGTACACGCAAAGGATTGTTACACAAACTCGAAATCATCAAAGTTCTCGACGAGAGATCGGCTCATTCTGTGAGTAAACTAACAATAAGTTGTAACATTTCAAGGATGAAAATTGGTCGTGAACAGATAATTCCCGTAGGTCAAGTATCCTGATTATCATCTCTCTCGTGGTCGCTGGTACGCTGCGAGATCAGCCCGATGATAACAACAATCAGGCCGAAGGTGAGATGACGTAGGAAAGTTATTGCAAATAATTGTTATGCACTATTATTCGTCAACGTTGCTTATACTCGTAATTACCACATGTATAATAGAATAATACCACAGGACAGGTGTAACTGTTTGTTGATAATACTGCACCTGCACACTAATCGCGTGAACAAACGTTTGTGGTGTATTCTCGTTTTACAGAGAAACAACTTAGCACAAAGATATTGGAGGCCTTTTCGATAAAACGTTCGTGGAAAAAGCTCACCGATTTTTCACCAAGCAAATCTACAAGACAGATAGACTGCTTGGATGGTTTGCGAGGAATTTCGTCACTCTGGGTAGTCATGGGCCATCAGGCCTTGCTGGCTTCGTCGAATCCGTACTCGGACAAAGTGACGTTCTTCAACGTAAGAATGTTTTTGATGCTTCTTTTATGACACGTGAATGAAAAGCGGCCCTTTGCACGTCAGTTTAGCGCGACTTGTGAGATTAGGTTCGCGCATGCGCAGTCCACAATTCTTTTACTTTCCCCACTGTTTCGCGGGACGAAACAACTGAGGAGGTTATTACAATCTTCACACTCGTCGCAATCACAAACTTTCGCCACTTGTCACACAATGTATTATTTACCTGATTTCGTTGGCACAGAGAATTTGGTATTCTTGATAGTTATGGGTTTGTGGCTGATGAGTCAAATTTCAGCATCCCAGAATTTCGCATTATTGACGTACGTCCACATTGACAAAGACGTAGTCTACACACTGACGTCAATGCAAATAATTACAGGAGTCGAAGTCTACTCGAGAAATGAAAAATCGTTCATTGCGATTATTTTAACGAGCTGTCAAATAGAAACAGTCCCATTCAGACGTTAGACTTGAATTTGAATTCAGTCGCAAATGTGTGTATGTTAATGTTCGTCATCTCCAAGAACCTGCTTTCAATATCAGGCATTTGTCATTCCAGCCAAATTAGCATCCTCATTATTTAATCTTTTGCAGGGTTGTGAGTTCCTCATATTTCATACCAGACTTCCGATTATCATAGACAAAAGTCATGATTTATTGAACAATTTTCAGACGCAGCAATACACCATTCTCATGGTTCTATGGAACTTTTTTTTACCCGTCGACACGTTCCTCGTTATCGGAGGATTGGTTCGATGTTACAACCTGATACCAAGCTTGGAAAAACGGACCGTAAATCATTGGAAAAGTGCATTGATCAGGTACTTCAGACTGACCCCTGCTCTTCTGGTGGTCATTGGAATATACGTATCGCTGCTGTACCGAATATCGAGTGGTCCTCTGTGGAACCGTCAGGTTGGAGAGAACCAGCTTGCCTGTGAGTGGAATTGGTGGAAAACGGTTCTTTACGTCAACAACTATTTCTACAACGATCGCGAGGGGTTCCACCTGGTAAGTTTCAGTTCTTATCCGCGTAAAGCCCGAACTCGATGAACGCCACGTTGGTTTTTCTCGTTAATTATCTGTAGGGAATTCATTGTTTCAGTGTCTCCTCCAATCCTGGTACACGTCGGTGGATATGCAGCTCTACTTATTGGCACCGCTTGTGATAGTACCGCTGTGGCGTAATCCAAAATCAGGATTCATCCTGCTGACGAGCGTAGCGGCAATTGCCACACTTGTACAGTGGGCGACGATAGTTCTGTACCGATTGCCGGGACTTCCGATAACGATACATTCCGAGTGAGTTGAATAATCGTGTTAAAAATCTGTTTATTACGTTGAGAAGACTGCGGTTATCCAACTCCTCGAACCGCTGCAGTGGGCAGGTTGGCCAGCAGGTACATAACACGAGTAGAAAGTGTACAACACGTGGGTACCTACCTACCGCGATTACGCTGTAGTATAATCGGTATTGTGTCGAGAAAGTTGCAGAACTTGTCTGAATTAAATTGTTTGCACCAGGTTCTAAATATACAATAACTTTGAGGCTCTTCTATATTGCACTTAATTTAAACACACGATGTTATTACAACCAACCGCTTATCCTTCACTTTATTTTCCTATTGTTACAGCGACATTGCCATTCTCACCTACGTTCGGACTTTCTATTACGTTTCTCACACGAGGGCGATGCCCTATTTAATAGGAATTGCAACAGGATACGTTATGCATTACTACAAGACGGTTACTCTCACAAAGGTATGTCAGCTCCTTGACTCTTCCAAAATTAAGAATAACTGTTAAAAAAGAAAAAAAAATCATCACA
Organism: Euura saliciscinereae; assembly: GCA_018420115.1. NCBI lineage: Eukaryota > Metazoa > Arthropoda > Insecta > Hymenoptera > Tenthredinidae > Euura > Euura saliciscinereae. Next base: position 16,338 of record JAFFZH010013172.1, read on the forward strand.
GCCGCAGGCGTACGCCGGCTGGATTTTGGCGTCCTTTGGACTTTTTTGGCCTCTTTTTGGGTCCCTGGAATATTTGTCAGTCGAATACCCGCTCGGTACATGGAGGCACGCTTATTTCGGATCCCTGCACAAATCGGTTTGGGCTGTGGCTATTTCGTGGATAATTTTCGCCTGCCATAACGGCTACGGAGGTAATTCGAAACACTGTAACTTCTTATCGAGCATCAAAGTCTGATATAATTTTCTCTGATTCCAGGATCCGTCAACTCATTTCTGTCCAGTAGAGTGCTCAGATTTTTCGCAAGAATATCTTATTCCGTTTTCGTGCTTCATTTAGGAATTCTCATATGTTTCGCTGGGTACATGAGGGGCCCCAAGCACACAGATTTTCCGTCAGTGGTGAGTGGATACGGATAATTCGATTCATGGACGCAATAATGAAGGTTGCAGATTTTTCAACAGTTTTTCTTTTCGTTTTTAGGTGAAAGATATGATCGGTGAATTGATCTGCGTCATTTTTCCGTCGATCCTGTTACACCTCTTCGTTGAGGGACCATTTTCGGAAGTAGTAACGCTCGTTTTTAAGGAAAGAAAAAAAGTAGGGAATAGAGTTGAGTAACTTGTGTTGTAAAAAGGGCGATTATTTTCTTAGCATCAGTATAATAGGGTACGATCGCGTACGTGGTAGTGGATCATACAAAGACAAATGAGTGAGTTTTTACTGTATATATGTGTATTATATTAAGGTATTTATTTATATCAATATGCGGCGATTGATTGAACGTGTTATAGTATTTTCAAAAATTCTATCAAAAATAAATATTTCTATTTTACCCTTCCGCTTTTTACATCCTTCTCTCAAAAAATTTCCCACCCATCATGGACAACGACAAAAATAAAAAATAGTGTCTGGTCCTCCGATTTCATGTGCTATGCGAGGGGTTGGATGCGGCGTCGCGCCTGGTCTCGTTAGTAGGCTGGTTATTTCACCGCACCATGGAAGCCTTAGGTACCTCGGCATTGTTGATTTCGACCAAGTACACAAGGCGTACTCGTGTTCTTCCGTAGTTCGGACGTGCTTTGACTGTCAAACATGATTTCGACGAACGGTATACGCGTCGAGACGCCTTCTCGACGACGCCGTCGCTAACGCCACTTCTTCTATGTTGCCAAAATAAATAGCGTAGCTCTCCTCGCGAAACTAAAGTACACGGGCCACGTACAACTCTCGGCTTGGTTTAGAGACACGCCAGGATGGTTCCTTTCGTGCATGACGTGCTTCGGGCCTGCCTAACCTTCACCGGGACATTGTCCTGATTTAAAAAATTCTTAACACTATTTTAAACCGGGTATGAAATTTAATTTTCAAATATATATTTCAATGTCGTACCGATTACCTCAGGAGACTTACAATTCAATTTTCCTCGATCAATTAGAAGTCTATATCGACGATTTCGATCGTGTTCCTTTTTTTCTATCTTGGTAGTCGGCAAAGAAGATCACCAATTATATTATGTCATGAATAAATATCACTTCGACTTCCACGACCGGAATTCCTGCATTACCAACATCCAATGATTTTATGTATTCTTACGATTGGTAAGTTGGCGCTCTTCGAGCCATTACTCTAGAGCATTGTGATGAAAATTCTACAAACAAATTATTTTCAATAATTCTATCGCGATGTTCAGTTCCTGATGTCTTCTTAAGACAAAAGTAGAAGATGGGCATGTTTTTCGGCTGATATAGTTGAAGAATTCAATGACAAAATTGGGAACAACGAGAAAACGGAAAAGAATCCAATTTCAATTGAAATGATGTAATCTTCGACTGGACTCGAGCGCTTGTGCCTTGGCTGAAGGAGGAAACTCACAGAGCTGGGTTAAAAGAAATACTTGAGCCAATATTATCAATCAATTTGTCGTCTTTGCTAATGAAATAAGACTGTGCGGGTTCCGTTCGCTTTTACCCCAACCCCGCAGGACGTCTTAGAGCTCGTCTCGTCATCTCCCTTCGTTTCCCTTTGCTGCAGCGGCAGAGTTCGACTCTTGAGTAATTACCACGATTATTTACAAGATTGTCTCTGGAGATTGAAGAAATACAGGTTTCGAGCTAGTCCCAAGATCCTAAGCCTCCCGAGATCCTTAATCCGATCAACGTGAAAGGGGTGTTTGTCTCTAATTTTCTACGTAATGAAAACTGTCACGATCCGAGTTACGCGACGCCCCACATACTTTGGGAACAATTTAAAAAAATTCCAATTAAACAAAATTGAAGAATTTTGATAGAAATTTTGATAATCTCGACGGCATTGAATAAGACAAAAGCTGGGGTGTAAATATAAAGTTATATGTTGGTGAACTTTGTTTTGGCTCAAATCCCCAAAAGAGAATGATGATAATGAATAACCAATTACCCGTTAGACACTTGGCGCTCGCGATGTTATCTCATCATGTTTATTCAATCCTAATAAGCGACAGCAATCCAGAGCACGACGAGGTGACGATACAGCCAGAACTACCCGGGTGGTTGAAGAGCTTGAACCTCCCGGGGGCCAACTGCCACCCGTCTCACCCTCGGTTCTCCAACCTCGATAGTATTATAAGTTGAGTTGAGCGGATCCTTCGTGGGAAGTGGCGAGTGCAGCTTCCGCCGCACGCGTCTCAAGTCTCGAGGCTGGTCGCCGGTTCGCTCCGAGTGTAATCTCTAAGCTTCTAAAAGGCACTCGCCTTCCTATCTCGTATTTTACCGTTCCCCCTTCTCAGCCCAAGTTTTCCTCCCTTTGGGTCTAACTCGTCTAAGAATTGTTTCGGATCGATTTTGTTGTAGCAATATTTTTTTTTCCGTGTCATCGAATCGATGCGAGGTTGGATATAAAGCTGATCGGACGGAAGGGAAAAATCATTGAGCAATAATATAATTATTGGTGAATTCGTTACACCGACTAATGTGCAAAAGGGAAGTTAGCGGGCGTTAACAATTACGCGCTGACCGCCGGTCGGTTCTCGCTGTTATGATTTATTTTACGCGGAAACCCAAAACGCGGATAGACAGACGCGGAAGGGTAGACGGACAAACGTCAATTATTGTCGGGCGCAATCAAACGTGCGCTCAATGCATATTGAATAATATTCGTATCGAATACCATTGCGATATGGAATGAACGAAAATTCCCCGCAAATAATTGTCGAATTGCGTGCACACACCGTTGATCGCGAAAAGCAAATCCGTTGCTACACCGGAACACTTTACCATCGATAATTTATAATCCGAGAACGTATTGCGAAAAGACGGTTCACTTTGTGCTCACATAGTTTGCGGTATTCTACAACATTATCAAATTTTAGAATCACTATCTCCTGCGTGAGCTGTAACGGAACATGCTTCAGTTGAACTGATTTCTCTTATTTTAATAAAAGGCAGGCTTTATACAAATGGCTTTTCTGCACGTTGCCTAAATGGCATTTGATGAGATTTCGATTCTATTTATCCTCAACTTGTACAGGCGTCAATTAGTTATGCATCACAGACAAAGAGTACAGAACAATCTTATCGGGTTATCAGTTATTTCAGTTCACAACTCTGCTTCTTTGATATCATGAGAAATGAGCATCGGAACAGCTGTTTCAGACCGACACCCACGACTTATGATGATTTTTTCCAAAACGAGTATCGGAGTCTCGAAAAATAAAACTAGGACAAAGGCTGCCAAGAACGAAAGCGTCAGATCGAAGATAATCCACATCAACTGCAATAAAACATGTTCATCAACCAGCTGGGAGTGACAATGATAATTACCTCGAGTAACTAAAAAAAAAAAAAAACTACAAACTTACAGTTTCGAAGCCAGATAAGACGTCAGTTTCCCACGCGATGATGAGGCTCGTTTGAATCCCCAGGCTGATCAAGTAAACGCAGTAGGAAACTCGACTGAACGGCAAAAATATCGGACAAGAGAAAAACTTCGTAGCCACGCCTGAAATGTTACAAAAATGAGGGTACAAGCTGCTAATCATAATTGCGAACGCGTGTACTAACCACCGTAGCCACAAGTGCACGCGTAAACGATCCAAGCCATGGCTATGGACCAGGAAGGGCGTACCAAGACGGTCATAACAGTTTCCTTGGTCAAGTCGTATTCAAAATCAGAGTTGTTGTCGATCTGCGTACGCCACGTGCAAAATATCAGAAGAATGCCAGCTACGACCCAGTTGATAGCGACGATGACCTGAACAAGTAGGCGATGAGTGTTATGAAAGATAATTACTGACCCGAATTTTCTGGTTGGAAATCATTGCTTCAGTTTACCCGAGAGAGACGCCTCTCCTTTGTGACAACGTCGTAACCGAGGAGCATTCCCAGTAGGTAGGGAAAAGCTCGAGTGTAAGGGACCGAGGTGTAATACAAATTGTTGATTATTTGTTCCGATAAGCTGTAAACAGGGCGGTGGTAATGAAAAATCATGGGGGTGTTGCGTAATAAAATACCAAATGAGATACTCACGATTTGTCGAGACGAAGGATTGCGTTCCAGTAATTATTCGTTGCGAGGAGGTAAGCCGGTACAAGGACAGAGGCGACGAGAACGAAAATTAGTAGTTTGAGTCCGTATTTCGGCCAGCGATGCAACGGGTATAAGATTATCGAAGATGCCCAAAATAGTTGCATGTCAACTGCCAGGTACCAAGAATGTACGAGACACTGAAATGTTACAATTTGAGGGTGAGATAACGAATACTGGAAAATTTGACCACTCACCTGAGTTTCCTTCTTCACGAAGTTCTGAAGGTAGAGTAAATTGACCCACCAATTCTCCCTACAAGGTTCAACCACATTAGCCACGATCGGCTTCCACGAGGGGTTACTTCCAAGGCGATGACCGAATACCACGATTAGCAGCATGACGACAGCTAGGCATGGCGTCATTCTGCAAGAACGAGGGCGTTTCCATCCAATCTTGCCATCGGAATGGAAAATTGTTTCAGCTCACCTTATATAGCGATGAAGATAAATTCTGATGAGATTGATCTTGGATCGTGATTTCATTAACTTGAGAAATTGGTAAGTCAGAAGAAAGCTGGCCAGGAGGAAGAAGGTGTCGAGGTAACGAGCTGTGACCCAAATATAGGTACCGACCCATGAACTCCTCCACTGTGGGTGAACCGTGATTATTTTTCAATGCACATTTGCTTGTGCTTCCAGGTAGAATCTCACCTCTAGTATGTCCAAAAGGTTGATCTTCTTATTCATTATTCCCGCAATCAAGAAAGAACGGTGTGCGATGATGACCGATAAAAAGCACAAACATCGTATTCCGTGGATAGCCGGCAAGGTATCGGGAGCTGTTTTAGTCCTCAGCAAAGCGAGTGTATTTGTATAAAAAGAAAATTTTGCCAGCGTGGTAACGGTTCTGGACACGTCACCCCGTCGGTATCTCTGGACAAAGTCGCAAATCGTGCAGGTGAACGTGAACGTGCCGATGATCGAGAGGAAGATTCTGGAAAATAGATACCTACGTAGAAACGATAGGGTATCAAACTTTTTTACTGCAACTTACATTGTGCAGATTTCACCCGGAGACAAATTAACGGATCCCATTCGCACCGCTGGCGCCGTAGCTTCACCGTTCACTGTTTCATTCTGTGAAACTTGAATCTGGTCTTCATCCAGAGTGGTATCGAAGTAAGTGCAATCTACGTTCTTCTCGACGCATTCATTGTACGTTTCCCCCTCGACATCTTGATTTTGTAACTCGTCTAGTTCTACAAACCGAAAATGTAATACTTTTTATTCAATGCTCCCATACGACGCATACCCTCGAACCCTCGAATGGGTTGAATAGAATGTACTGATTTTAGAGAATAAGCTTCACATCTTACTCTGCACGGCCCACTCCTCCCCGGATTCGTAAGCTCGTATGAACTCACTGGCCTCTTTCACAGATGAAGATTTACAAGAACTTGTTATCCAAGCGAGCCCGTCCATCCACGGGATCCGAAGACATTTAAGCATCGTCGTGGTGAATGAAGCTGTTCCGTTTTTCCCATCATCGATCGACGAGTTAACCAAATCGTGTGACAAAACGAGCAGCAGAACTACAGCCTTTGCAATTTGAGTCAAAGACATCCTGTCGCTGCAGTTGATTTCAGAGATATCGAAATAATATGGTTCCCTGACGATACATTCGACGACTTAACGATAGCTAGTGGGAGTGAGTATAGCCCCCTCCATGTAAGCGGTATCTCTCATTTTTTATTTCACACTTCGTTAGCAAGTATCGTCAAATCTATTTCTGATCCGGCCTTTGATCGTACGCGATGTGATAGAATTGGAAGAAGATTTGCAGCAATTTCATCTCTAGTGAAATTCCTGATTTCGTTTTCTCATCATTTACAATAAAACTGAAGATCAGAGACATTCTGCTAATGGAATCGCTTTATTAATTGATGGATTCATTGGACAATTTGGTCGTAATGTCAGTGTGGTAGTCAGAGGAAGGAAGCATCAAGAGTCACTCTAGACGGACGTTTTATTCCCTCTGGAAATTCTGTCAGTCGATCCTGGTTTTTAACACAAGACTATGAAGTGTTTTATTGCTAAGTGACCAATCGCATCATCGGCGGCCTCAATCCTCCACAGTTTTATTGGAACTTCGATGTGAGAATGATCCTAGAGAAATTAGTGTTGATGAATCGACCTGACTTTTAGAGCAGTTGCTTATTTCATCCGTCCATGTGTATCGAACTGTAGTCAGAACACCTTGGTAAATGTAGCAATTACTCAATTTTTGGTCCCAATAAATGCCAATTATTTCGCAAATCTTCAATTGAATGATGTTCTGATTCGCAAAGCCATTCAAACAAGGTAATATTCTGGTGGGTTTACTATTTTGAACTATTATGACGGATTTTGTTGTTGAAAAGAGATCAAGTCAAACTTGATGATGCTGGCAAAGGAATGTCCTTCCAGCTTTCATTTGCCAAAACTCGGTAGTGAGTAATAGTCTCGATGAATTTTACGTGTAGGTAAATTTTCGTAAAATTGTATACAAGGTTGAACAGCAAGAATCACATTCATGCTACATTCACACCTTAAGATACGCCGATTGCTAATATTTTTTATACGAGTAACTCTAAGGTTATTTGAATGATTCTACGGTAAGAATTCTGAGTTGTACAAATTCTAAATTTCAACACCCAATTGATACTTGTTTACGCCACCGATTATTATTAAATTCAGACTTTAAGGTATCGTGATACAGTACGTCGACGAATTCGAAGAATCCTCGACGACCTCTGGCCAACGGTTCCGTTGATACTGTTTTATCACGATAGTGGTAATTTTTCCAATCAATGGTCATCACCAATGATTATACCGTGAAATATCACACCCTTTTCGACTGGAGTTGTTACGTTTCGTTTGACCCTGGTCTTGACCTCTACAGTCTGTCGGTCAATTTTTCGGTATTTATGCTAATATAAATGTATTGCTGACAGGTCTAGCCCACTATGAAAAGAAAAAATTGATCTCCCTATAAATAGCCGGATTTGGTTGGAATTTATCCAGTGTCTGAGATGAATCTGAAAGGATATCAATAATTGAGTTTTTGTAATTTTATCCTACAACAAAACAAGTTACACATCATCGAGTAGAGGATTCCGTAAATGATTTTATATTTATACCACTTTGACTGAAAGTCTGGCTCTTTTCATCCGATCGATGAGCTAACGGTTGTATTGATTCAAATCGTAGACACTATCAATATACGGAATAGTGTTTTGGAACGAATATTGCAAGAATATTACACTGTGACCGCTGTGACCGTCCAAGGTTCAACATGTTCATCTAGTCAGATTTTTTTATTTCATCACAGCGCGCATATTTTGATGGATGGATTTGATTGCGATCAAGTGTAATGATCAAATTCACCAATAGTAAATAGTTATGCGAATGTTAAGCCTGCTTCCTCCGTCTGACATGACAGCTGGACGTGATCAGTCGTTAGATTTCGGTTATTGAATCCGCTGTTTTGATGGATGCTCCAACTGCCAGCTTTGGTTGTGATCCACGAGCACGATTTCACAGGATTTTTCTCTGGACATGAACCTGCAAATAGATGTTCGGATAGGGGACGCCCCAATGGTCTGAAAACACGATAATGGCGTTCAATAGGTGTCAATTTCAAAAAGATAATTACTGGGCTGAGACAGTGAACCTGCAGTCGATGCAATTCCGAGCGATCTGAACGATTCTAGCAAGCCACAAAGTTTGCCACTGCAAGAGAGTTACGTTATTGTGTCATTTGTAGTTTTATACCGACATTACAAGTCACCAGACGCAGCATATGGGTTATTGTTGAAAGTATCGTTGTTCCCATTTTCAGTATGTCTGGTATAGTGAGCTTGTTGAACAGCACAATTTCCACCATCATAAAATGATGGCTAAGCATGATTGAACAGATACTAAGAAATTTTATACCGTGAAGCGCTGACATCATGTTCGGAGCTACGTTTCTATGTATAAGTATAAAGAACCCCGAAAATTAAATTGAAAAAACCCATACTTTCAGAAATGAAAGGTTAAAACAAGTCGACACAAAATTTTACGTTGATTTCGACATTTTTTACTGTATTTTGGATGAAAAAAAATGTCAACATCTGCAAAATGAATGTTAAAATGACATAAATTTGGGTTATATCGACTATTTTTTTTAGTACAATTTTTCCACAGTGTATTTCGAAAAAAACAAGATTCTATATTGAATATATATCCCTACAGTTGGGAAATTTTTCATAAAGTAATTAGACAATTAGTAGGTTTTCCCGTTGCAATGGTACGCCTGAAGCCAGTCCCTGGGGGTCTGGATCTAAAATCTCAAATAATTCGAATCAAATTCAAAGCGTTCCACAGAGACAAGGGTGGATCGCCTCCCCCGCCACTGGAGAGACGAGATAGCCGGTATTATCGGAGAACTAATTAAACTAGAGTATAAGAAATAAAATAAAAGAGGCTATCTTTCTTGCGATAGACTGTTGTACCAGCTACCACCAGGTTTCAAGTCGGTGTGGCCCACCAGCGGGAAGTAATTAGGCTGGAGGCGAGAGATGTAGCGGATATTGTACGACGTCGCGACGAGACCGTGGTGGCTTCTGGCTAGAATGGGTGTGTGTCTCTATACTTGTTGTTATCTAACTTAAATGAACCGAGTAATAATACAGTTACCGTTTTGACTGCCCGGAGCGAAACGATCATAAACGAACCAAGAGACGAGGGAAAATTCAACGCCGTGATTTCTTCCGTCTGGACGTCGAACGAGGGCGAAGATTTTTTTTTAAATTCTTTCACGCCCCCACGGGGATAATCGCTGTGCGAAGTCAACTTCCTGTTCGTTAATATCTTGATTTGATTATTATCGGGGGTTCGAGGAGACGGCAGTCTCATAATGATAATGATACCCATCGATAGTTAGGCGCGAGCGATAAAGAAGATGAATAAAACCGTTTGGTAATATCATTAGCGAGGATTTTCCAACTACGACTATGAGAGAATATATATTTCCCTATTCTTTCCATCTCTGATCCTTTTCCGTATCCTTTATACCCACTCTGCAGACTCCGGGGGGGCGGTTTTTCTCGTTTGGACGACTACCTATAACGCTCGAAGCCCCAACCTTTACCTCGGCTACCCCACCTGCCGGTTTTTCTTCGTTCCTTCTTCCCCCTCGTTTCCTTCCTTCTCAAGCCCGTTAAAGAAACTTTTAATGTAATTGCCGCGGGACGTGAAAATGCTGATACCAAAAAGCGGATGAATCAGAGGAGCCCGCCCCGACTATCAACCGACGAAATTTTCGGGTTTAGTAGTTTAGTGGGAATTTAGCGTGATTTTTACATTGCAACCGATGCGATTAACTCGAGACTAGGATTACATTATCGCGTTGAATATTTCTATAATCTGCAGTCTACAGGCTTTACGATTTTATTCATGGTCATAATTTTTGTTCGATACGCAGATTTTGTCTGATTTTTTTTTTTTTAATGCAATATGAAGACTTTTGTTTATATTTCTCCCAAAGTTTGAGAATGCCAAGAACTGAATTTAGACTCTAGAAGACACGTCGCAGGTTTCCAAATACTGAATTCAGAACTTACAGGGATTTTCCAAATGTCACAAAATTTGAACAAGGATCGTTTTTGAGCCGATACGGTAAGTAGGGGTTAATGTTTCGAGACTGTTGTTCAGTTTGAGGCTCCTTTGTCGAAAGTGAGTGTCAAGGAAATAGGAAAAATGAAATGATACGAAGAGGCGTTGGGGGTGGAGAGTAGATGAGTGGGAAACACCTCATTCCGCCTGATAATAATATTTAATCCGATCCATTTCATGAAACAGCAGTTTGCTCTTATCCCAAACCCCAGGACCCAACCCCCTCGTATCCCGTCTGCAGATGTCCTTTCAGGTTTTTCCCGGATGAAAATCTGCGACGACCAATTTTCTTCATTCAGAATATACACCTCCGCTGTATACGACGTCTTGCCGGAGACAATGATGAGCACAATTTACCGAACACGAATTCTGTCATAGAATCGTTCGTTGATCTTCAAATTTGGGGTTTGATTCTTTTTCAGTTTGTTCTATTCTTGATAAGGGTTGATGTGAAATTCGCTCGACCTGGTCATTCTGTTCCCGTATTTTAATTACCATGTTGTTTCTTTGAAGTATTATTCAGGAGTAGACACAAACGTATAAAGCGTAGTATGACATTGGCCTCATCCTTGACCTTTATTCTCATGCTAATAAATTAATACAAATACAGGTTGTGTAACCACAAAAACCACAAACCGTAGGCAATTACCCCAGCGGCTGGTAGTCGAATCTTAATGAGAAATTCATACCCGGAAGATTATGTAGAATGGAAACCTGAGACAGTACCCATTGTTAATTCAACTTCGCCGTAATCAAAGTATGAGTACTGCGCAAAACATCAATAATCAATTCTGAATGCAGCCTTCACTCACTCCGAATACTTAAAAATCTACTCAACTGAATTCCCGTTCAATATTAGATATAACAGTAGATATAGTTTATCTGATGAATGAATTGAATTTTGTTTCTATTGTTCTATTTACTGAATCCATTGATACAATTCCGTCTCCCCATTTCACGTTCTAGACTAGCGTCTACCACTAAAAGAAATTGATCTCAAAATCTGAACGAGTCGAATAGCCTAGATTCTGACCCTCTATGTTTTTTTTTCTATACTCTGTAATATTTCGTCCAGCCGATGACAGAGACTTAGATAAGATTGAAAATATGAAACCCTTAATGTTTGATTCCATGTCACTTTTCCTAATTTTGGAAAAGATACCCCCGGCTGATTTCCTTGAAAGGTAAAAAACTGGGCCGTTCACCTTGATCAAACTGAACTAATCTGTACGATGAACATGTATCCTCATATGACTTCCGATTGACAATCCTTATCTCGCTACTCCCTTTCAATTCATAGATATTATTTCTTTCACTGCAACGTGTAATCATTAATTATGTGTAAAATGGCAATGAATTTGCAACTATTACATATGAATGTTTGAATATACTCGGGATCTTTTTGTCGATTGCGGTATGCGGCAACTCCAACGGCAGATTGTCGTTGGAGTTGCCGCATACCAGGCGCAGAGAATGTCTTGTTCGACAGGAATATAATCATGCTGTATCAACAGCATCAATGCGAGGGTTGTTGAGTCTGCAGTTGAGCTGCACTGTAAGAAGTAAAATCAATAGGTATATAAAAAATATCAATACAATAATGTTAGAATTGAACACAAAAGTTTTAGCTGAATACACTAGAATCTTCTTTTTTTCCAGATTGTAGATTGTATAAAAAGAAAACTGTGCTTGGGAATTTGTGTATGAGGCTTGTAAGACGCCGTGATTATTTTGAACAAGTTTAGCCTAATTGCGAATGTTCTAACCGTTCAAAAGTCGTTAGATCCAAAACTTTGAGTCATCCGGTTCAACGGGAGCGACCGCGAAATTTGATTGTCGTCAATTACCAAGTTTCTGGGCAATGCGACGTCTGATGAAGTTTCCCTTAAGTCAAATCCAAGCCGCTGTTGTCTCACCGCCGATAGCCTAATCACGCGCTGTCCTTTCTGGATAATGGAAATTTCTCGCCAAACTTCTAAAGCCCTGAGAAAATCAGCGGTCTTTCGACCCCTCAGGAGAAACTCTACAATCTAACATATTTTCGTCCAGAGTCTGATCTATGGTATCAATTTTATGGCCGGTATGGGATTCCTCCATGACGTTCTGCGTTATTTATGTGCCCTAGAGGCGAAAACCAAATAAAACGGATAACGCTATGCCCTCGAAAAATTACATCCGTACAGGAGTGTTTCCCTCGTGGAAACTATCGTCAAACCTGAAAGCAAAGAAAAAAAAAATAAGAAAATGTTTGAAGGTGAAACAAGAGTCAAGCTATCGCCTCTCGAAAGTTTTGCGGGATGTATTTCGGCTGTTTCCACTTCTCGCGAGGAATTATTTTCAATTCCTGAGTGCAATATTCCCGCGGTAATGTTCAATCTGAAAAATATATTGAACCCATTTTGCCTCGATATAGCGTCGCGTCGTGTCTCTCCGAACACAATTTGTCAAGCTCTCCATCTCCACCGGGTCGAACGACGGACGAGGAGGGGGGTAATAATGCGCTCCAAGGGCAGCCCCGAGAATCTTTCCCATCATCGGATATATTACGATGAGCTCCACGGGAGGCTGATGGACCGGTGAACGTACTTTTTACCAAAGCATACCGAGCCGATTCCTTCCTTCTTGGGAATCCAGAAGAATCTTAAGGATGTAGTTCGGGTTAAAAACTATTGTCTACAATTGATATTGTACTGATGCCAAATTCTTTCACAAGTTTCTTACATTCAAAACTAAGATACAAAATATACAATAATATAGTTAATGTAAGCCGAGAATTTGATGCGATGCACCCGAATTGGTACTGGCGACGAAGTTATACTCGAGTTACAGCAATCTCTATTTTTTTTTCACTATCAGAATAGGAAGAAGAGTAGATTCACGTGAGGAATTTGTTGTACAGTGAAAAAGTTCTCAAAAATAAACAAGTTTCTCATCACTCTTGACTTTTTGTGACACTTATCAATCTCATTCTGAGCTGTGCAATTGGATACTTTTCACATATTATCACCGTTGGGCCCTGATTAGAACACGTCAACAATCAGATTCGGATTGGATCTTTGCAGATATTGATAGGCGAATGTATTTAGTAAAGAAATCCGCAATGAAAAGTGTTTTTGAAAATCGCATTATTTTCGGCCTTTTTCAACCCGAACTACATCCTCAACTGAAATGAGGTCAAGAATTATAATTAATCACAAACTGAGATTCATCTCCGTCCAATGAACGTGAAAAAGTATCACCGCACAAAATTTGGGTGTTCGAAGGATAGAATTGTTCTAGGATTCGTCGTAGAGTCAATTGGACCGAGAGAAAACGGGATACTGGCTTTGTTTGATATTGCGGTGGCTTTGTAACTGCGGACGTAGGTAGGCAGGCAGCCAGGCATCCTGTTTACCATATAGATGACTCGTTAGCCAATGTTTAATTACCGCATTTGCCTAGTCCAGATTTATCATTCATACCGGAGGCCAATCCAGGCAACGCGATAATAAGCCAACCAAATCTCTATTGCTTTCGTCCTCACACCATTCGTTCCGTGTGCGTCGCGCCGTCATCCGATCCCCTCTCGACTTTCAGCCAAAAGCTGCATCGGAATTGATTCATTCAATCACGTGGGGGCGAGTTTCGGTGTTCATTTCGCGAAACTTTCAATCGAAACATGTAATCATTTGGAGTATGAATACGTTTTTCTGGACCCGTCCCATCGATGGGATCGAAATCAAAGCATTTTCCGTATGTGATATCGATGTGAAATTACCTATTCGGAGCGACACTGTCGGTTCGAACAGGAACGAGACGAATGTACTGAAAAACTGATGTCAAAAAAGGGAAATCAAAATTATTGCAAACATGAAACAGCAAAAATGTCGACTGACTGCCTCGAACGCAGGATGGAATTTAATTTTCCGGTCGTATTGTGAGGAACTTATATCGCCCAAAGCTCTGCTTCCCCGCGGCGTCGTCATTACGCTGTCATTATAATCCTGTACACTATACACAGACATTTTTTGAGAATCCCCCTCGACTCCTGAAGAAAACTAGAACATGTGTACGTCGTTACAACAACAACAACGACAAAAAGAAAAAAAAAACAGTAATTTCTCGGGCAAAGCGGATTTGGAGGTTCTTTGATTGACTTTATCGTGTAGCCATGCTTCGATTGGAGCTGCTCCCACGAATCAGATGACAATCTTGTGGATCAGTTGAATTTTGCACTGCAGTCATACCCTCATCGCAGCTTCACAATCTACTATAATTAAAATTCACTTCCACAGATGATGAGGAGAGGGAAATAATACTGACTGCCGACCGCATTCATTGGCAAAAGGACGCTGAATGAGGCTCGCCTGAAAAATCGGAAATCATGCGACGCCGGTTGGCGGGACGCGTATGTGTCGAATAAAAATGTGCCTTCGTCGCAAGTATCTGTGCGATGCTGAATATACTTGATACTCATACTCAGGCCTGTAAAGCTATAACCGGAAGTTCACCAGTCGTACAAAGCTCGCGTCTCGCGCTGTATCGCACAGGATGTAATTAGGCACGCAGGTATACGTATATTGCGGAGCTACCATCCCCATTTTCCTTCGAGGATATTTCAAGATGATAAATAATTGACTCATACCCCCGGCAGCGCACTAGATTCTTTCCGAATGCCCGATGAATGGATAGTTAGGTACTCGAAACTGGATTCTAGGATGCTCTTGAAGAGAGCTTATAGCCTTCGAGGAGTTATTCATACCACAGGGTGGAGTGCTTCAAGATATGCAGAAAGCGTTTCGAGAAAGAAGAGGATCCATAGGCCCGTTATGATCTAGCTAGACTTTTGATTCCATGAAATGGCAAATGTTCGTGTTTTGATAACTGAATTACAGTTGGCAACGAATGTCCGATTTCAATTCCTGCGATCAGAAGACGAGCGATCACTCGAGATCCGCAAAATTATGCCGGGGCTCAAGCGAGAAGCTGGTGAAAAGGGAGACACCGGAAGAGGATCTCTTCAGAGTCCTGGAGCATCACTCTGCCGCACGGTAAACAAAGCTCTAACGAAACTTCTAATGAGTCAAATCTTATTATCATTCGAAGCGAGGGTATGAGGGCTGTTCAACTTGGTATGTGTACGTTCGGTTTGAGGAGTAAGTAAGTAAGTTTAGTTACTTCGCGTGCATAAACACACGCCATTACTTGAAATAACAGAATACCCACCCCCAGCAGACCCAGGAGTCTATAGAGTGGATGAAAGGCACTTCGTATTAATTACCCTCCCGCCTATCGACGTCACTCATCGTCGTTCATCAACCAAAAGGTCGTTTCAAACCTCAACCCCCAAGGGTATGAAAACGAAGACTATCCCACATCCGGGTTTCCTGAGAATGAAAAATAAATGGATTGCATCTTCTGATGAATTGACCCGAAGCGAAACGGCCAGCTAGTCACTGTAGTCTCACTCACTCACATCTTACCAGTAGATAGTCAAAGTCCCTACTGAAATTTCTGAGGCACCCTTAGTTTTCGGGTATAAGATTATTTAAGTGGACCAATTAGAGAGCTGATATACGCGAGCTTTGAAAAGTTCCGGATTTCATCGAATTTTTTAACACAGGATTTTCGGAACTGCATGGGTTACGATGAATGAGGGTTCTCTCGAAATGATGTAGGCGAAACGTGAAAAGTGCATCAAAATACTAACGATTATGTGTTTGTTCAAAGTAAATATACCTGTTTACAGTTTAATAGTTTATCATCTCTTTTTGTGACAACTACTTGAAAAACTCTCGTATGTGTCTGTGACGCGTGTGTCTTTCATCTTTTGGATGACCATCTTCCACATGTGTATTCCTTGTTACAATCATCCGATAGTTGCGGTCCATCGTTTTTGTCCTCCATGAGGATTATCTCATGAAAATGGGTTGAGGCTTACTTGTAGCTGCTCAATGCTTTTGATAGCAGGTTTTTTATTCAGAGGGTTGTAAAACACGCGGTATCCTAGTCCGTGCCAACTTCAGGCTACCCAACTTGGGATTTTTGATTCGTCGTGTTCCTACGTAGCTACACCGGTTTCTGCCGTGGCGCAAATGATGAGAGTCTATTGTTCCGGTTCTATATTATACCTGAAAATTCCAGCACTCAGACAGCCTTAGCATATGATTACAGGCTAGTGGCTTCACATTTTTATATTGCATGTGGGACAATGATACCCGAGCGAATCCATTGTTTGTTTTCATAATCGTCCCGGGGTGAACGTGCTGACTAATCCCTCATCGCTGATGTATATCCCGGATGTTGTCGAAGCGGTTTTGTCAGATACTGCGAGGAAAATTCAAAATTTCTAATCGAAATTCGGCGAGTCTTCGATCCAAATTCACGGTTCATCGAGTACACGACGATTTGTCCGCCTTTCGACAATTATTCAAAGTTCGTTGATCTAGCTTCGGTCTGAGCTTTACAAAACATTGAAAGTCTGGACCTGGCTTTACGGTACCGGGTCTCAGCCTCCTGAGCCTTACATTCCCGATGGCATTGGCTCGGCTGGGGCAGCGGCGCATAGCTTCACAATGAATCAAAGCTCCGAAGGGGACCGACCGGGTCGTTCGTCTCGACAGCGTCACTATTGGAAATTTACCTTACAAATTAGAGTAAATGAAATTAAAAAAAAGTTTCCCCGATACGCTGAGTCTGGATTTTCAAGCAAGTTCGGCTTTTGTGTTCGAACGCTCGAAGGTATAATGAGAGGAAGGATGAAGGCTGCTGGCCGTACCCGCTCGATTCGCTCCCCTTCCGTACGCGGAACTTCAATCGGTCGAATGCGACTGCTGTGAGGCTGGACAGATATAGGTATAGTCCAATCAGTCCAATCAACGAACTTCTGACTACCGTATCCGACGCAGTATCAGCACGGAGAATGTCAAGTCGACTTTTACCCAAATTGCACCCAATTTCAGTGCGAAATTCGTTCGATTAGGATTTATAAGAGTATAATTGAGATCCAGATATTTTCCAGCAGGAGGTTATCGAACGTTTATTTCTGCTCAATTAGGTATCCTAATCAGGGATCATTTCGAAGGCTTCGCATTCTCTAAACTCTTTAATTGACGAGGTATATAAAGTTCGCTTAGAAGCCCGAAAGTACTAAATTAAGAGACCCCCAAAAACTTGAAAAAGTTTGAATTGGTAGATGGTAAAAAAAGCGGTTGAATTTTCGCTCTCATATATCCCGCGTATTACGAACGGTGTATAAATTTAAAAAACGCTGAAGCACTCTTCGGCGTTTGCTTTAAAATATTTTGTCCGCAAACAACGAGGGTGGACGGGATTTTAGCCGAGCTGCATCCACGATAATTTTTACACTGCGATAAGGAAAGTGAGGGTCGAACTCAAGTAACAATAAAAGGTAAAAGGGTGAGGAAAAAGTATAATAAGCGATACGAAAAAGTGTTGCTTTTCATTCTGTACCAGTGTTGTATAAAACCAAAGAGAACTTTTGATCCGCGTATGTATGCGGGTGGATATATTTTGTGGATCAGGTAAAGTAGCGTGCATCGTGAGTTTAAAGGGGAATCTAATTTAAATTTAACCGGATATTCCTGTGCTTGCAGCAGGGTTAACTGTTCCGAGTTATCGAGAATTCGCCAGCGGCGCATATATAGAAGAACGAGTAGCTGATTGCCGGCGCCTGACTTTTTAATTACGTGTCATAAATTGGCTGATACGGTTCACCTGCTCCACGACACTCGATTTTCTGGGTGGCCGAGACTTCGATCTGCCATCTATACATAGACCACCAGCTGAATTCATCCATAGGTATACCGTTTGTACACGATATACTCATCTGTTTTCTCATTTCACCAAAATCACAGTCCATTATAACATTTCAATCACTTCGTTTCAAAGAGACTGAAAGACGTATCTGAAATGTGTAGAATGAAATCTGTGCAATTTAATGTCGTGATGTCAATGTTAACCTGAATGCAGTTACAAATGCAGATACCGGGCATGTGATATGAGATTTTGGTACGTTCTATGTTGTATTTTACTCGATCGTAGTAGCCTTGCATGTACTAGGATCATTAGAAGAGAAATGAACGGGGTGTGATAAGTATCATTCAAGCTATTGCTCCTGCATTTGTCAATTCTTCTGAATCTACTGATGGGAAAGAAGTCAGGACGTTCAGACGAGCTATCATAGCCGATGAAGCAAAAGTGAAAACAACAAGACAACAAAAGAATTCCGTATGTGCCGTGCGTCACTTCATTGGATCGAAGCTTTGAGGCCTATAAGCAATATCAATATGTTTGCTTCAGTTACGGAATTGATACTGTGCACCGATATTGCTGATTCGTAATTATCCTGCTGGTGGGTAATTTTCGGCCATCGTTTCACTGTTACATCTTTCGTGATGAATGAGGAGGTCATGCTATTGGATTTCATCAAAGTAAGCACATCCGCACAATTTGTAAATTATGGAACTGTACTGTCAGAAATAATGAATGTGTGAACATTGACTTGTTATATTCACAAGAAAAATTTGGCACAGGTCATCTTTCGTTCATGGTGACCAAATTATGGCTCGAGATGGCACCGTTCACTATAGAAAAATTCAGCGTTATTGGTGGCTTTTTTGTAGCTACCACGTGGCTCAAGATGAAGAAATCTGGATTGGAAGTAAACGTCTTCGCAATGTATCTTTACCGTTATTTGAAGTAGGTTGGGAAGTTGGTCACGATATCCATGGTTGCAACAAGGGTTTTCCATTCACGTATCCGCCCTGGTTTTCTCTGACCACCTCGGAAGTGGTCCCACGTGGGATGGCGTTACCACTCACGCGGTCGATCCTTGTCGAGAAAACTGGTGGATCAATTTACTCTATCTTCAGAACATCGTTGCTCCAGACCGTATGGTGAGAGCTACGCCATCAAATTCTGTCCATATCACGAGTGGACACCGTTTCTAAACCGAAATCCCGAATTTCAGTGTTTATCGCATACTTGGTACTCGGCACTTGATATGCAACTTTTCTGGTTGTCTCCTCTGGTTTTATACCCATTGTATGGCTCCCCAAAATTCGGACTGAGAGTGGTGGGCTCATTGCTCGTCGCCTCTGTGGTTTTGCCAACGATTGTCCTCGCGGTTGATGGCCGCACGATGCTTGGCCTGCGCTTTGACATGGAGTAAGCATCTACGCTTGCGAAAATTCCCATGGCATTCGTAACTGGATATATTGTTTCAGTGTTCCGAGACTGTTGAGCAACTTCAGCCACTATTTTGTGACTACTTACAATCGGGCCTTTCCCTACCTGGTGGGAATCCTACTTGGTTACGATGTGGCTACTAAGAGGAGACATCTTACCAAAGTAATGGCCTCAAATCAAAGATCCGTTCGATCGATATTTGTCTACCGGATAAATTGTTTTCTACATATTCAACTTCATTAGGCAAATGTGGCGATCAACGGTTTCACGGGTGACTGGGATATGGAAATCGCGGCAGCCGTCTTACTACGTCCTCTCTGGTCAATTGCTATCGCTTGGATAGTCTACGCGTGCACTCAGGGCTACGGAGGCAAGTATTGGCCAAATGAGGCTCTCGGTCTCGTAAGAAAGAGACTTTTCTTGCCCCTGGCGATTCAAAAAAATGTTGTAATTGGACATTATTTCAGGATTGGTTACGAAGTTTTCATCGTTACGGATATTTTTTTCTCTGATTCGGTTGTCCTACTGCATCTACTTGGTGCACATAGCGATTCAAGTGATAACGATTCCTTCGTATTATCAATCTTCGAACCCTTCTTTGAGTTCTTATAGTTATCATATTTTTTAACTGTCCTACCAAGGTAACACACACTTTTGTCTGTTGATGAGCCTAATATAGACTGAAAAACGTCTTGACTGTCTTAAGAGAAGTGTGCTACCTGAATTGAGGATATGTAACCAAAAAAAGGTTTGGTTTTAAGAGATGTGCAGTGGTCAGTTTTTCACCCTTGGTGAGTCGAATCGTTGGACGTGGTATTTGTACGAGTGATTTAGCTTCTTTTCACTATTTCTCACCTTCCCTGGCTCGCGCGGTCTTCCGTTTGTGGAGAGTGGACGCGTTTTTCCGCACTTCTCGCGGTCGCGTTACCTACAGGCGAGTTATCGAAGAAACCTTCGGCTACGCGTCTGATTTATGAGGTTTATTCGAAGAAATAAGTGGCTTAGACCAGGCCCCCACAGAACACGGATCGATTGACAAATCCGAGAACTCATATGCAATAAATCGCAACGGCATTGCAGTTCTTATTTATCGTTGTCGGCTGCGATGATGCAGCGCTCAGAGTTCAGACGCTTGGAAACCCTCGACCGCGGTAAGGGTTAGCGAGAACTTTTCCGAGGTGAGATGGCCGTTCGAAACTCGCGATATACCCGTGTGTATCTTGAAGGATGTAAAACGCTGACTTCCGAGGAGTTTAATTGTCATTCAGAGCTCATTCGAAGAGCTGATACAGAAGGCGAGGTAAGGTAAGGTAAGAGAAACCCCGGGAGCTCGAAAGCAAACACCGTCCTGCTACAATGGAACGCAATTTCCTGCCAGGGAGCCGGTCGGTTTTCCGCGCAACCCCCCCAACCCGTCTTGGCTAAAAGCTTACTCACGCTGGCTGCGTTAAACAATCAAACCTGCGTAGCATTCCTCCAAGGGCTTCTACATTAGGATCTTAGAATCTTTGGTATTGCCGCAGCACTTCGCTATCGCACGAGACGTTACTCAGAAATGGAAATTACTCGCCCGAATGCGAAATCAACGTGAGTTTTTTTTTCTTATTTTTTTCACCATTTTCTTTCATTCAGGAACGGCCGTTACTTTGGAGGAATGAAAACTTAGGAACAAAAAATAATTCTGTCCATTTTATTTTAATCGCCGACTCGATTTGTTTCGCATTATTCGCGTCGTGTGTCGAATTATTGCTTCCATAAATTGGCAGCAATTGGATATTCTGAATTATCTTTGATTCTACCCATATATTTCTTCCTTCTTATTTTGAGAATTTAGCAGTGTAAAAATCATGAAGACTCCAATGCGGCAGAGAGTATTATTACTTTAATCGATCAGTCCGATAATTGAATTACCATTCGCGTTATTCAAATTGTACTTAATTTTCCAGGACGTTACCTTTATTTTCCAATTTGCATTTCCATTCCTTCGGAATTGTCTCAAACTCGAATAGTAAGGTGTTTCGTTTATTCTCCTTCTTGTTTTTTTTTTGTCAACCTTTTTTCAGTCATCTGGAAAGCTGCAGTGGTCGTTCGTATCTACATATCGTTAAACGCAATCTTTATTCTGAATGTTAATTAGATATTTCTGTTTCTTCGAGATAACTATTGCAAATTTAGCTACATGCAAGTATAATCACCGCGAAGGTACGTTTTTCCATAAAATCAAGTCGGTTAAAGTCTTAGCCAAACAGTTATTTTTCAGACGTATATCTCTGAAAATGTTTTATAAAAATTCTTCACGAAAAAGAACGCCAATCACATTTCATTGATGAAAAAAAAAACTCAACGTACCTATTATCGAGCTTTATGATATTCTGGATGTTGCAAAAGTTCCGGTTTCTGTTCAGAGATGGCTCGACTCTGTTGTTTCTAAAAAACGCCCCAATTGGCGATGAAGTTGTCATTGATAACGGATGACGTAGGTCGCATCCAATTATACAGATTGATGCGGGACCGAATAGCCTTTATATTCGATCTGAAAAGTCCGAGGAGTTCAATGTCTACAATCTTGAAAGCAATTATGATATTAGTTCAAGATTTGCTCAAAGTCGGTAGACATGGTGAATAGATCTCACTCAGATTGTAGTACACTTTGATATTTATTGTCAGAAGGGAATGAGAAATTTTGTGATCATCGTGATGTACTTTACTACATTGAATCTGGACTGAAAGCTGAACCTAAACTTGCGGTGGTCTGGCGAGTGAAAAACTTTATTTCACCGACCGTCTCGTATCTCTCGTCTGTCGCGTCTCGTACAAACTTCTGCTTACATATACCTGAAATAAAAAAAAGACAAACTTTTCTGATAAAAACAAAAAAACAAAAAAACAAAAAAAAAAAGAACGTCGAAGAAAGTATCTGACATTTAAAACGAACAGAAAAGACAAAGGTGTGTCTCGGTTGATTAACCGTTTATATGGTGTAACAATTTAATTTTGTCGGATTAACAGCCGAAACTGTAGTCTAATACAATCCTTCGGAGACAGTAATGAAATATTTTCAGAGAGACTTGGGTTATGACGGATTAACGTCAGCCAGACCCTACGAGTTAGCCCTCGTTTTATATACCTCGTTGAGAATTCCGGGGACAAGGGATTAACGATGGTGGAGGAAAGTTATCGCGAAGGTGTATCATCTCATGGCCTCAACCGTTTTAGAAAGCTTATAGGATTTCGCGGAGCTCATAGTCAGACACAAGCTCATATTAAACTTTACTTTAATTATTGCGTCACTTGATTACCTGTCAAATGTTAAATTATAGCTTATTTTCTCACCAACAGACAGAGTCTGCGGTGTAAGTAATTTTTTCCCTACTATTGATATTTCAGTAAAAACTTCACCTATATTTCCGGATTGAAAAGGAAACCTGAATATGTACTCTACTATATGAAAAGCAATCCAATTAGTTCGTCGCTGCAGCGAGGTTCGATATTGAAAAGTTTTTGATCAACAATTTAATTAGCCGTAAGAAGAAGTTGAAGCGAGAAGTTGCGCTAAGACAAGATTCTGTAATCACGTCTTATCCGGGCTGACGAAAGAAAGGTTGAAGGGAAGAAGACTGCAAAACGCGTTATTTGACCGCCAAGTACCCTAAAATAAAATCGACTCTGCCAAACTGCCTTTCACAAGCTCGCACAGCCAACCCCCAAGAAAGCCTCGAGTCGAAGCTCGTAAACGAGGCGTAATGCAAGGTCCGATGTTGGATGGAATCGAGGCGCTACCAGGTACTCCGAAGTATAAAGTATAAAGGTACCCCTCGCACCTATCCAAGTACATAAAACGGTGAAATAATTACACCATGTAGCTGCACTCGCGTCATGATTCAGGAGGAAATAACCTATAATTTCTCGCCCGGGTATAGAGCCCCGGTAGCATAGGTATGGGGGTGCGGTACGCTCTGGGTATACGCCAGAGGTATGCCCTTAGGCCGTTAGTGTTAAGTGTAGGCGATTTCGCTAAAGTATCATGCCTATAAAATGAAATTAAACTTCTAGAAAATTTATCGAAGACGCCGTCCCCGGCTCAGTAGCTGTTCCCCACCTCCGTTTAGCCTATCTGCAAAAGTTGTCAAAAAATGTCCTTCATTCGGGCCTTTTTTTTTGCATTGTATCGCGGAGGACCAGATGAGTCACTGTGCGTCTTATGGCCAGTTAGACTCTGGTTCCGATCCAGATAGGAACCGAATGTCATGGAATGCAACCGATTTATCTGTAAACGTTTTTTCCACCCACTCATGTCAAGTTTTGAACGGCTCTCCAAGGACAGACGGGGACGCGAGACGACGGGAATACGGTATATGCCCTCCGGGTCACTTTCCGATTGTTGAGTCTTGACCATTTGGTAGTGACCCCTTGGCCCCTCAACCCTCGAGCCCTCGACCCTCCGGCGTAAGGTCGTGGACTGTATATTTACTATTCTGAAATCACAAAGTAGCTTCGAAATCGACTTGAATGTAAATACCTTATAAAATTTACCGATTGTTTTACGGAAAAGTTGAAACGATATTATTTTAATCGATATTTTTTTCGAGTAATGGTCAGTGAGCAGAAGTCGAGGGATTTTAATTTGATCTAGAATTCTATCTTGGGAATTAAATGAACCGGGCAGCGGGCCGTCGTAATCAAATATAAAATGTAGGGTGCACCTGATGGCACCTGGTTACCACTGCGGTAACTTTGCTCGACGGTAATTCAATTTCTACGAATTATCACTCATTTTCCAAAAAGGATAAGTGGCGGACGTGAGTGGAATGAATCGTTCCCGACCACCAGCCTCGGTCTACTCAACACACATATACAGTATTAGTCTCATCCCGCAAGATTCTGTATTATTACAACCATGTCAAGCTAGAGATGCAAGAAATTACGTCTTGCATTGCGAATACCATAGTCACTCAAAAAAAGAGTTGTAAGAAATTGTTGGAATGGTAGAAAATGGCGAATTTCGACTGATATTGCGCCACGGCGCGGTGTGTCGACGCTGCCCACGTAGGCGCATCTTCCATAGGTCGATCGTACCATGTATGCGAATTGTACATGTATGCGAATTTCATATTAAGCGTTATAAAGAAGCAACGTAGTGATTTATGTGCACAAATTGTCCTGTCACCGGTATAAGCTATAAGGTACGAGGTGCAGCGGCCCCATATTCTGCTCTCCAGCCTGGCTTAGCTGAGTTCCTCCATCGGTCGTGAACGTACGTATTTCGAGAGGCTGTCCAAATTTTATTTTATTCATACTACAGAATTTTACCCCTGGCAATATCAAGCGCATTAAATACCATATATTTCCAACTGTAAGGATAAATATTCAAAAATTTGGAAAATATACACTAAATTTTTCCCGCTGCTCATTCCGGCAAGCTGTTTCTACGCGTGGTAGAAAATTCGTTTTAAATAATACTGGGACTCTGTAGTGAACCCGAGGTGCTGAAGTTTTACTGAATAATACCGCGTATGGTATAGCAAGATCGCTGAATATCTCATGTGCAGTTATTGGTTAACATTGGAAAAGTTTCCTGGCTCGAGAAATGCCAGATGGTGTCACTTATCGTAAAATTTCGCCTCAACATAGCTAATGCAGCGCATTGACGTGTAAGTCTTAAAAAAAAAAAATACACGAACGCGTGAATTTAGGATGTCGGCATCAATTTTTTCCAAAATTATTGAGAAAGAAAGTTTCAATACCGTGTACGTTCGTGGCCCACTTGAGAAATACGGGATAATTGTTGTTCATCCTAAACCACTCAGGATTTTTGTGGGAACCAGAACCCTCGCAGGTTCCGGTTCAAGATTTCAAGCAGAATGTTCGGAGACGAGTTGCGTCGATAGAGGGAAAAAAAGGTGATGGATATGATTGAGGCGACAGGGGCTCGGATATCTTTGAAGATATGAGAATTCTACGACAAGGATGTGAAAAGGACCGATCGAGAGCCCAACGCCGTCCCATTTTATCGCTCTGGGTGCTCGATTCGTACAACTACGTCGGACTGAAAACTGAATTTTGACATAATGTGACGAGTACATTAAACTTGTTGGGAAATTGGTTCTACCAAGACGCCCGCTTAACCTTCGGAACCGAAGGAGGCAGCTGTCGAGGAACTTGAAACCGCAAAATCTTGGCCATTTTATTGTCATGTGATCGTAGATTTAATTACGGGTATGTCTGAGCCGCGGCGGCGCGTTCCTCGTCTCGGATCGGATAATACGATTCCATTGTCTTCCGTAGAAGCATAAGATACGAGCGATCGAATAGATGGGGTGTCGGGGCGCAGGGGCTGCGTAAAGTGAAGAAGGATGTGTCGGACGGGGTGACATCTGGGAAGACATCGGGACTGACAGGGTCGACCATTTAAAATGAAATTTAATACCGTTTCTCCCCCTCAAAGGAAATAAGACATTCCCGATATTTACCAAATGTTTTATGCATTTTATTGGTGGATTTAGATTTTAGGGATTTATTTATAAAGAGGGGTTCGCCACGGGCGACTGCGCTCACGGGATTCCATAAAATTGTTTCGCCCCCCTCGTACTATGAGACATTGCGACGCTATGCGTGAACGCATCCCCATCCAAGGATTCGCTTCAATAATTCAAAGTCTCGAGCTTTCGTACACGCGAGCTTCGAAGAGGAGACGATAATTAGCTCCCCACTACTCGGGTGGTTGCGGAAGCTCAAAGTTTGATGGGACCCTCTTCGAAGATTCGCCGAATCGGGTACAATTTGGAAGAGAGAATAGACGTAATCAGGAAATTTGTCAAAATCCTTGGGGCAGTGAGTCGTGGGTATTTAGGATTGTTAGTTTGGACGAATTGGCCGACGCACACAAACGAACAGAGGCATAAAACACCGTCAACCCTCTACTCGGTTCGCGATATAACAAGGGCTAGTTAGCGAGTCTCCTACTGTATTACTCGCCCATTTCTGCCGGCACAATGGCGACAAATTTCACGCGCTGTATCACCCTGCGGCGCAGGAAAGGCGGGGTGTACTGGCCTTTTCCAACGCTTTCACTACTTCCCATATAATATAAGGCGTAATAACAGCTAATTCATTGCGAGGTATGGGCTTGGCACAGGAACTAGACTTTCGACTCTTTCGATTCCTTCCGCTAACTGCTGACGCACTATAACGATCTACCGAAAACC
Source organism: Euura saliciscinereae (assembly GCA_018420115.1). NCBI lineage: Eukaryota > Metazoa > Arthropoda > Insecta > Hymenoptera > Tenthredinidae > Euura > Euura saliciscinereae. The sequence continues at coordinate 42,931 of JAFFZH010013172.1, forward strand.
AGAGGGATGAAACTCGGGGTGAGATTATCCAGAGGATTTCATTGGATTTTCATTCCATCCACTCTCGATACTGGCTCCATGCCCTGTGCGAATATCTGCACATAATGGATTTTTCCCCTTTTGAATCAACGTCACACGGTAAAGTAATCGTTAGGTTCAATCCACCTGAGAATAACCCGACGTTCCGGTTGACGGTGGAGAAAAATTCGAGGTCGAGTTTTGACTGACAAGTTTGATTTCCGGTTCTGTTAGCGGCTTTGAAGGCTCCTGCACCTGGGGGTTTGCCTCGGAATTACTTCTTTACATTTCACTGTGTTATACTTGATCCTCGAATTCTTTTCGGAATGATTTACAACCACTGACTGAAGGAAATGCCGTTGATAATGCATTTTATATTCAATGAGGTGGAGAACGGCGCAGGATCTGGGGGGTCGGATGTCGCCCGACGCCATCGGTGAGAAGTAAGTTTGTTGTTGATTTGCATCGACAAGAAGTAATAACGTTTATTGAAGTGTAAATGCAGCCTCCTGAATTTTCAATCGGCACCTTTCGTTTCCTTCGCCGAATACCACACACGGCCCCAACGCCCCGACGCCGTGCGAATGAGAATAGTCGCGAAATCTTCACGTTCCAGCCCCATCTACGAATTTCAAACCTTTTCCTATAATACTCCCCTTTCTATTTACCCTTCGACATTCCGAGATATTTTCTCGCCTCATACGCTTTGTCTCTGTACCACGTGCAGATGGCACCTCGTGCCGATTATAGCAACAGATGGTATCCGAGTAGGAATATAAAATATCGAGTATATCATATCGGGAAACATGGTGGAAAAAATTAAATGTCTGAGGGATAGCAGCGTAAAAAATCACGATTACATAAGGCGCGAATAGTTGATGCGAGAGGATCGGGGCTGTGTGTAGTATTGCGAGGGGGGATGAAGGACGTCCGCGTTTGTAATCTACAACCTGGCGGCTGAGCCTCGTCTTAGGAGCCAAGGGTAGACTTTGGTATCCCGACAATTATCGTCTGGGTTGCCCCATGCCCCGTGTCTTCGTCTTCTCACCCGGTTCTCATCCCCCGAGGAATCTCGTAACCCTTTAGGGAAAATACCTGCATCTCCTTATTGTACTACTCGCATATACGGAAGTTGAAGAAAGCTTGAAGAAATAAAAAAATTAAACCGCAAATAGGTACTCGCCGCGATCACTGGGGGTCTTGGAAATATTTTATAAACTTACCATCGTAGCGAAATAGTATCAAAAAACGATTCCACCGCACTGCAGCCTCTTGGAAAACCTCTCATACCGTGTTCTGGCCGGGCTAGAAGACCCGAGTAGAGGACGAGCGAGGGCATGGAGCGTCGGGGGGATGAAACAGCCCTTGGAAGCTCTTAATTAATAGCCCCTTCTCCCCATCCTCACCATTCTACTTCCCTTTACTATAACAGCCTTGGAGGCACCCCGGAGGTCCTCCGGTTACGTGTAAGGAGGGTTTACACTGCAGACTTGTAATCTTGTGATGCTGTAAGTTATTCTAAATGCACTGCGCAATGGGACCCTACAGATATACCGAGTCGTTGTCTCAGACCAGTTCGCACAAGAGGTTAACAACACCTGACGCTTCTGCGAACTGCAACCCTCCGCTAACAAATTGCTCGATGACTTTTCTCCCTCCCCCCCGTGAATAGTACCTACAGTGCCCATAAATATGCTCTTCCCTTTTTAACATCCATTATGGAGACTCGAACAAAATTTTCGATGGATTTCCGGCACCATCTGGGCACGAGACTGCGGGATAATTAAAGCACTGAACTTCAACGCAATCCTGGTTTTGTTAGACAGGAAGAGGAGAATTTTTACCACTTCAATCGAGATTTCGGTGATTTGTTAGATGATAATTTTATCGCTGGTTTTGATGCTCGTTCAGAGTCACGTGAAACGTGGAATGTCGTTCGCTGTATTCCGACTCCGTTTGTGAGACTCAAGAAATGGGAATAGTGGGTACAAGTATAAGGGAAGGGAGAGTCATTAAGGACGAGATATATTACGCGGAAGACCGGTAATGCGTTCCAGGGACCCTTATTGAAAAATATTGCGTTGATTCCGCATTAAAACGGCAGTTCATTGTCTCTGGTTCGTGTGCTGGCTACGCGCGGAGTCGTTTACATGCTTTTTATAGTCGACTGGCTTCAGTTTTTCCATGCTGGGCAATAAATTAGGGAGCGATACCCGCAACCTTCGTTCGCAAGACGGTTTTTCTCCCTTCTGTGCAACTATTCAAAAATCAGGTATAATCATTTCAAAATTATGTACTTGACGTCGTTTCATTCTGCTCAAATGTTTTTCACATTTTCAAATTTCGCGTATGGATTGATAGTCGCGTGCAGCCGGATAGTTTCACGAAGGTGTGCCAAAGTCGTGGCACGCGAGGTCCGGCTTTAATCAACTTGCACCCAACGTTGTTGTACTCACAGTTTCGCCTCCTTCAAGACATCGATCATCTCCACGATCATCCGTAGCGTCGAGTGGCCACGTCTCGAGTCACGATTGACGTATGGAAAAATGTCAATCAACAGGCAGATTCACAGTTAGCTGTTGATCCTGAACCTTAAGCTACAGTCCCAAAGCGGTTTAACAGACTTATCAACGCAGGTTTATCACTCTCTCTCTCTCTCTCTTATCGAAAGCTCGCAATCACACGCGGTTTATCCAAACTCCGAGACAAGGCTGGTTTCGGGGTGGCAGGGAGCACACACGTGTTTGTTGAGGATTTGAAGTGACCTCCCTCAGTTTTCTGTAGCAATTAGGCCAAGTTATAATTACCGTGCGGTGATTATAGCATGCGGACATCAGGGGCTGTGGAGCCTCTACTCGATGTAACTTGACTGCCTTCGGATTTGTTTGTGTTTCGGATTACAACGGTCGGTCGACCCTTGTAGTCTGCATAGCCGCGGTGACGTCGCTTCAACCGTACCGACGCTCTCGTTCTCGTTCGTCCGACCGACCCCACGACTAGCTGAAGGTTTGGTCATCCACGGGGACTCCCCGAACAAGCGCCGGTTAATCTTGCGGGATAAGGGTCAATTTGGAGCTGATTGCGCTGACAAGGAGAACCTCGCTTGATGCGTCCCGCGTCTCGAATACTGTACATCATCCACTAGGTGATCCCTTCTTTTTCGCCATCTCGATGCTTTCTTCAACCTTTCATGGAACGTGTCTTCCAGAAGGAATTATCTGTATCTTATTTAGCTCATTTTTTTCCTCCATCTTATTCTCTGCTTTCTATTCCTATATTTGATATCTTCCTCCTTCTACCTTTCAGCCTGGTGTTCTTTCGTTCAAACAGTTCTCGACGTTAAGTAAGTTATTCGTAAATTTTTCTGCACCTTATTACCGAAACTTTTAAGAGGAAGCTAATTTTAAAAGAGCCATTAGAGCCAACTCGGTTCGGAACTAAAGTCCCGCGTTTATCTTTCTTCCTCTTTCTTATTTGTACCATCTAGTCGGTGTATTCGGTTGGTTGAGAAAACTTTTCCAAAGTCTTTCTCACCGCGGCGCCGCTCGGCTCGCTCTTATAGATCCCGTTTTAACTTCAAATTAAGAATCAAACTCCTCTATTCAACCATTTGATCATTCCCCCGATCCTCACGAGGCTGGCTGAGTTAAAGCCATCTCCGTCACTAGACTCCACACCCTTACCGGAGATGAAAATCAAGATCCGTCAAATTCGAACCACCTGTACCAGACCTGCAAGACTTCCGTCGATATTATTTCCTCTCCGAATTCGAGGTCGAATCAGCTCGCAGGATAAGAATCCAAATTTCCAAACTAGAAGGAATTGCGACGGATTCAGAATTGAGATAGAGAAAAGTACCTCGAAATGGTGGCTGGCATATTGGACGACTCTTTCCCATTCAATCATGAAATAGAGCATGCGAGTATCTTCCATTAGCCTATACCCTCGGATCTCCGATCTCGATTCGTTTATACCCGCTACGATGACATCGTCGGAATCATTTCCCATCCCTGTACTTCTCGCACGGTGTCCGTTGCACGCAGTCCTTATGCCGTCTTTACGGCCTTCGATCTCTTTTGGGATCTCCAGTTTCGGGTCAAACGCGATTCCAATCAACGATTAGGTACACCTTATCGGACTTTTTTCCTATTTTGAATTCTCCCCAGTGACCGCCTTCGCGAAATACGACTCGGAACGGCACAGACACGCAAAAAGCTATTCCCGAAAAAAAGGTCTGGACGTGATATTGGGAATCATAAAGGCCTGCAGTTATCGCGTATTTTCTCTTCTGAATTACTACGACGTTATTGATATCCTAGAATCTGCAGGATCTCGACTCTTTGATTGGATTTTGGTTCGTCAATAAGGACGACGCAGGTTTCCCCTGGCAGTATTCTACCAATTCACGTGAAACGGATATGTACATGCCACCCACGTGTACAGTGTAGATATGTATACATACATAACTAACTGACGTTTCATGAATTGGAAATGTAATTTTACCCGCGCTGCCCGAAACCGTAACTGTTTGCATGATGGGCGTAGGGGTAAACGAGTGCATAATCTTACAAAGGTGCGGCCCTGAGGCAGGTTAATTTCCTCCAACGTTAAGCCGGCTCGTGTTAGGTGTCAAAGCTTCTTAAATAACCACATAACTCACGAGAATGGTTTTTTGTTGTTTTATTTTAATTTCACCTTGTACTTCGTAGGAGCTGCAGGCTCGCAGAAATTCGTTTCCCAAGAGAATGAAAAAAAAGATGGCAGATCCCCGAAGGAAGTAGCCGTATCTTCATGTAACCGCTGCGTGAAGTACTTCACGTGCTGAGCTACAGATCAAATTTCAGAGAGCTTTCAGTCTCTGCAGTGTGCAGCTTTTCGCTATAACGCTAACCGTGAAAAGGGCTTGAGAATCTTAATTTTCCCGCGGTTTGTATTACCATAAGTAGACCTCGAGAATAATCTTTTATTTCCTTCTTAGCATCTCCTTTCCATCGTTCCATCCTCCATCCACCACACCACGGGAACCAATTCCGTTTCTTTACTCCATAGCCATAGCCTCACGAAAATAAATCATAAATACAACCGCATTTGCCGTCTATGTACCACCGCCCTCTTCTTATTCCCGTTTCTATTTTCCGTTTCCTTTTCCTCTTCACCCCATGACTACACTTCGGGCTTATGCATTCACCGTTTTAATCTAATCTGCGGGCTCATGTAAGAATATATTAAAGAAAAACTTTCCGCTTGCGGCGCGTCGCACTTTTGAAATTATACCGTCTCGGCACTTGGTCCGCGCGATGGTGCCAGGATAGAATCCCTCTCCTTCTTAGATAGGATGGCCTCCTACTTTCCAGAGACCATACTCCTCAGACACCAACTAACCAGACTCACTAGGAAGGCCCATACATTTATTTACATATTATTACCGACCCCATTGATGTCAGTCGCCCGCGTTGCTCACTTCTTATTCAGAACGATAGAACAAAATTAAAAACACCGATACTGTCAAGGGATGGAGAAGTAAAATTCATTCCTTTTCAAATTGCTACTCGGTGAGTATCTTTTATCCCAAGCCACTGCTGTTTCAGCCATCATTTCTATCCGAATCTTAAATTGGTTTCTAGACTGCTTGACATGGCCGCCCGCACCACACTCGAGGATCAGGTGGTCTCGGGGATAAAAAAGTACCTGAGGGATTCCGCTGTGGTACGAAATGGTTGAAACGTTTGCGAGCACCCTCGGCGGCGAGGGTAATTGATAATCTTATGGACTACGTAATGGGGGTAAATAATGTTTGGGGGTTTATTTTAAGATCAGAGAAAAATTACCCCTAGTGTATAGACAGTCCGGGACGCGCGACCGCCTTACTAAACCCTTCAGCATTCAGCACACTTGATCGCACAACAGTTATCAAAGGAACTCATTTGAGCGGGTGAATGGATAGAAAGGAAGTCAATCTCGGTGCGCGGAGATAAGACCCCAACTCCGAACCTCTAACCACCCCATTCCGGAGTTCCCCGGGCGTTCGCTTTCTAGCTCAACGATGGTAGTCGTCGAGCTCGGGTCTCCTGGCACACCGCGCCGGGAAGAGATTTTCGCGACTTCCTCGATGCCCGTCGATGTACGTCGAAGAAACGTCGTTTCAACCCTTCGTTTTCCCGTCACATTTCATCCCCCGCTACTTTACTTTCACGCACACCTTTTTATTATCGCTTCGATTCCTCCACCAATACTTACGCCGCTTCTTCCCGGAAAACCCTGGAAAACTGTGTGGGAACATGATGCAGGGTAAAGATTCTTCTTGCGAGCACAGACGCTCCTTGTTTTTCATGTCGTTTTTCAACCTATTCATGGCATGGAGAAAATTGAACAGGAGGTGCAAGCAAATGTTATACTTCGTAACCCACCCTTTCTTCGTGCAAAGAAATTCTCCCTTATGCGAAACATTAAAAGAACAGCAGAAATTATGAGGTGAAGATCGCGGATCCCACACTTAATTCTACACTCTGTGAGTACCACGTGCCGGTATTATCGTCGCGTGTGATTGATCACTGTTATTATATTCAAATTATATTCATGAGCGTTATATAACCCCTCCGTTTTCTATCCGCCGCCGCAGACGCAGTTCCTACAGCATCGTCCCAGTGATAATGGAAGAGTAATTAAGTTCGACGTAGTTAAGATGATCACCGTAGGAAAAATGAGATAGCTACAACGGAGAAGTGTCCGTATAATTATTATCACCGATAATGGGACACGGTGGTTTATCAAGAACTTGCATTACCTGACCACTCAGAAGACACGGGGTGGCGCAACCCCTATTCGCTTGGTATAACACGATACAGTTCTACGAGACATTCACCCCCTCGCAGTAATTAATTACCGCGTGTTTATTAAATACTTAGTTGAGGCGGGAGAATGGAATCCGGTTATCTTACCTAGTAGTCTTGTGCTACAGCCATTCTAACAAGCATCTTGACTTGACTTTGGGTAATATCTAAATTGTTCAACTTGTACTAAATCACTCAAGACTCTCGGAATAATGAACTACGCGGCTGTGGAACTTAATTCCCCAAAATTACACCAAGTATCGCGATATAGGGATCAAATTAGTTGCAATAAGTAAAACAGTCAAATATTCAATCATAATTCACCACACATATTGTAGGCCCAGATTCGAATTAAGTCTAGGGAACAGGGCTGCCAAACTATTGATCTAGATGTACGGTGGTACGCCTGGGAGAAGGAGAGTATGGCGGGGGACGACGCGGTAGTAGAAGCCGCGGCCGTTAATAAAGCTTCTTATTAATTTGATATAATTTAGTCAGAATTATTGAAACCCGTCCACTACAAATCAGAAGTGGGATAGCTCACGAGCGGGGCTATCGAACGTGAGACAGATCGTCAAATTTAGTGCGCTGAGTGCCGTAAATTTGCGATAACTGTCTAACGCTTTGTGCTTCGACTGGACAAAGAGACCGAACAGTGCTGTGTGCCGCGTTCAGTGCTGTGTGCCTGGAACAAAGAACTGAGGGAAGCCAAGAAACCACAAGCTGTGTGCTACGAATAGAGCTGTGTGCTGGAAAAGAAGAAATAAGTGCTGTGTGCCTACTTGGAACGCTAAAAAGGAACGAAAGAGTGAGAGAGACAGAAGGTGACGCTGGCGCGTGGTAATTGTGCCGTCGGTAAGATCGCGAGCGACTACTGCTACGGGAGTATTTGCGGTTGAGTGCGGACTGTGTCGAGTCGGCATAGCAGAATGAATCCGCAAGAGTTTTCGGTAGTGCAACTGCAGGCCATTTTGAAGAAACGACAACTGTCAACAACCGGACGTAAAGCTGAGCTTATTCTACGGCTGGAGGAGGCAGATCCATCGGGACAGTGGATGGAACAGGCTGGGGATGATCTACCAAATGAGCATCCAACCGACCCACCACCTTCCGAGTTCCGAGCCTCAACGCTCAGACGGTCATGAGGTTAACCCTGTCCTACTAGACGAAGCTTTTCAACAACAAGAAGCAGCTTTACAGTTACGGGAAGAAAGAATCAAACAGTGAGAACTAGAGCTGATGAGGTTAGAACTCGAAGTATTAAGGCGAGAGAATGCAGCGCTACGTGCATCGCCACAGCCAAGCCAGGCATCAACAACTTCTCGATCGACTATCAACATCAAAAATGTATGCGAGCTTCTGGGTGAATACAACGGATCCGGTGAGAGCTTCGCGCTGTGGAAAACGCAGGTAAATCTGCTCCGAGGGGTTAATCACTAGGCAAAACTGGCGTACACCGATTACAATTACAAAGATTACAAGAGATTACAAGGATTACAAAAGATTACAGAGACTACAAAGATTACAAAGAGTACAAGGATTACAGAAATATTTCAAAGATTACAGAAAGATTACCAAAGATTACAAGAGATTACAAGGATTACAGCAAGATTACAAAGATTACAAAAGATTACAAAGATTACAAAAGATTACAAGTGATTACAAAACCCTTGTACACCAGATTACAAGAGATTACGTAGTCCGATTGCGATTTGATTACGATTGGCGTAGTCCAAAGCTTCTCGGGAAAAAAGCTAATTACAATGATGTCTAAAAACAATGAAGAATACGAATACGAATACGAATACGAATACGAATACAGATTACAACAGTGATTGACCCCTCGATCTGCTCCAAAGCACCTACGAGTTGGACGATAAGGCAGCTAGAATCATGGTTGGGTCGAATCTGCGTGGCAAGGCGTTTAATTGATACCACTCAAGAGTCGAGCATTTCACAATGAGTTTAGAAGAGCTGTTGGACCAAATGAGCTCGATGTTCGACCAACGACCTGGGCGAATTGAGCTGCGGAAGAAATTCGATGCCAGAATCTGGCAGCGTGGGGAAACCTTCAGTGATTATTGTCACAGTAAAATCATCTTGGGGAACCAGGTACCTATCTGCGATGAAGAAATTGTCGATTACGTTATCGATGGTATTCCCTCGGAGTCTCTGAAGAACCAAGCCCGCATGCAGTCGTTTTCAACGATTCAGGATCTTCTTCAAGCATTCAAGAAGATTCGATTGAATGTGTTGCCACCAAGACCAGTGGGATTCAAGCGAAATTCCCCACCGCCCAAGGATACCAAACCCAAACCTTGGAGCGATCCAACAAACCGGCCTAAGGCGCCTCCGGCTAGCAGAGGTACAGCTGAAGGATTGAATGGTACACCTCGAGGTACCATAAGATGCTACAACTAACGAGAGGAAGGGCACTTCTCCAAGGACTGCACGGAGCCCAAGAGGGAGAATACCTTCCGGACCGACCATCAGGTGGGCTGTGTCTGCCAGACAGCCGAACCGCAGGAGGACGTTGAAGTGAACCAGCTGCAGGAAGAGAAAGCTGAGGAGCCTGCTGAAGACTATGACGAAGAGGAGATAGGTTTTATAGATCTTTGCTCAGAGATCAGGGATCAGTTCCAAAGACATGGTGGCGACAGGGCGGGCTGGAAAACCTGGAATAGTCAGGGAATTCCGATAGTCGGGAAAAGTCAGGGAAAAGTCAGGGAATTCTACTGAGCCACAGGGATTTTTTTTTCATGTCACCATTTTTGTGATTACTACAGTCAGGCCTTTTACTTATTTGAATCTCGCTTCTGAAGACAATAATTTTTTATCTGCCTCCGTATTTCCTTCTGGCTGCCTACCCGCCAAAGTTTCCGTGATTGCTAGCCTTTAATAGTGATGAGTATCTCGTACCTAAGATTGACTTCAATTTTATGATTTCCCTGGAACAATTGTAATAATTTGCTTATGAAAATCATCTGGATTCGCTGAGAAAAGAGTAGGAAAAAATTGATTAACGGGCGGGAAAAGTCAGGGAAAAGTCAGGGAATTTAATTCCACCTAAATTGCCGCCACCATGAACCTTACCCTTTTCCGTCGTCGCTAGAATCGACACCTGTTGTCCGATTAGTTTGATCAAAGGACAATTTGTAAGTAGTCTATCCGTTGACCCTCCTGGGCAACATTGGAAAAAATATCACGGTATTGACAATTCAGAATTACGAGTAATAGGGGAGGTCTCCGCGAAAATTACTTTGGACGGGGAGACTCAGACTATAAAAATGGGGGTTGCTGAAGAGAACACTATGGTTACTCCTGTGCTCTTGGGTAGAGATAAGCTTAAGCGATTCGGGTATGGCCTCACCAAAAACCCGAAGTTCGACACGGCAGTTTCGGAAATAATGCAGGTTCAAACAAGCGAATATTCCGCATTTGATAAGACCTTCGTTAACCCAGATATTCCTCAAGAATATCGAGAACGAAACAGAGAGATTTTCAACCGGCATTATGAAGAACCTGAACGTCCGGATACATCCAAGGTCAAGGTAGAAGCACGAATAACCCTTAAAGACAGCCAGCCGGTTCAGTTTGGACCGCGTAGACTCGCTTATTCTGATAAACAAAAGATTAACGACATACTCGACACATTGCTCAAAGAGAACATTATTCGAGAAAGTAGTTTCGAATATGCTTCACCTATTGTGCTCACCCGCAAAAAGAACGGAGACATACGTATGTGTATTGATTATAGGGCGTTAAACAAAATCATGATCAGGGATAACTATCCCCTTCCACTCATCGACGATCAGTTGGATCAACTACGGGGAAAAAGTATTCTAGTCGGTTAGACCTCAATACCACATCCCTATGTCTCCGGACAGTGTGAAATACACTTCTTTTATAACACCAATGGGACAGTACGAATTTTTATGCATGCCGTTTGGGCTAAAGATTGGTCCGCAACTCTTCGGCTGCGACTGAAGTTTTCGGCGTCGGGCATGTAACCGTCCGGAACCAATCCGTTGCGGACAAGGCCCAGGTTCAGTATATTTTGCCCGGCGTTGACGTCCCGGTTCCAAGTGATTTTACACGGCGCGCAGTACAGGTATCTGTCTCTGCCGGTGGATATCTTGGTGCACTTGCGATTGCACTGACTGCAGTTCATCGTGGTTCGGAATTCGTCAGCGGTCCATGAATCGCTTAAGCAGCTTCGTCAGCGGTGCTCCGGGGCGCCCTTTCGTGTGATTGGGGATATTGAACTGCCCCAGAACGATGAGAGTCTTAACCTTCCCTTGGCCGGATTCGGATTTTCTCTTCGTCGACGGAGTGCTGCTCATCGTTGCCTGAAAAGATGTCGGAATTATGCACTCGTATTCGGTATTATTACATTAAACTATTCACCCCGTCGGGATCAATCACAGTGTGCTCACCTTTGCTCTCTGCTGCGTCTCGGCTGACGTCGAAGGTCCCGGAAGTGCCGACTCTTGCTTCTCGGTGACGGTTTTGGCTGCAGGTCCCTTTCCTTTCCCCGTCTTCGCGTACTTGGGACGGCGGATCTCAAAATCGCTGTCGCTCGACAAGTCGTGGTCGTTGTCCGCCTTGGCCGTGAAAGATATCAGAATCACGCAACATTACTCACAATGAAAACGACAGAAAAATGAGTCAACTTTATCTCTGGTGCAATCACAGTGTGCTCACCTTTGCACCACTGGTACCGTCATCAGAATCCTCGTCGATGCTCAGATTCCCGGCAAGTGCCTCGACGAGCGTCATCGCGGGATCCTGCTCCTGTTCGTCAGCAGGCTTCTTTCTTCTTCTCTTCCGAGCCTCTCCCGTGGACAGATGGTTGACCAATCAGTCCGTGGTCTCAAGTCTGCTGTGTACGCCACTTCTTCTGCCAGTGCAGCCGAGTCACCGCCCTCTTCTCGTACGTGGACTGGCATAACTTGACTTGACGCAGGCGGTATTCCGTGACGATCGCGTACCTGTTGGGGTCATTTGTGTTTAGCCCGAGGAATCTCTCCGTAGCGAGAAGATTCTGCCGTGACAAGTCGACAGTCCCGGTCAACTTGACGCGCTGCTTCTCCCGCTTGTAAAACCCGCTGTTGCACCGGAACGCCGCGGTGGTCAGGCAGATTTTTTAGTCTTCGTCGCGGTGGCCAACGACTTTCTTTTCCGTGGGTTTCTACCTTCCCGTTCTCTAGCCCTCTCAGCCCTCGCTAGCCGACGGACCTCAGCTTCCGCTCGACGTACTTCAGCCGCGGCTCGACGTTCCGTGTCCCTTTGCTGGACCGCTTCCGTCGCTGGTTCCAGCATCCGCTGCTGTAGCCGCTGGTAGAACCCGACAAACTTCCACCACTTGGTGTCAATTTCGGTGAAGTCAAGGTCGTCGAAGTCGTTGAACGGGTTGCCCTCCGCGTCGTCGACGATCACAGGGCGTGCGTCGGTTTCGAACAGCGCGTCGACACTGTCGTACGCTTCCGTTCGTGGCATCCCCACTATCTTGATCAGGTAATTACGCACACGTACTCCGGCATGCGTCGTGACGTTTGTTGCGAAATTTCGCGTAAATTCCGCACAAGCTTGGTCGTACAACGGACCACGATGAATGTTCTCGTACAATGGACCGCCGCTGTGCTCGTCACGCATTGCAATGTACTCCTCGAAAAGGCTGTAGAATTGTTGACCCGGTCTATTCTTCGCGTCCGGAGTATATCCAAGGGTCAGATGCATCATTATCACCCGTATGTCGGGCTGAGCGTCCATCGTCTTCCATTCGCCAACGAGCCATCGTTTCGGGTTGCGGACGCAGTACTCGATCAGGTACGAGGACTCGATGAGGAATCTCGAAATGACGAGTACATCCTCGTTCACGAGATCGAACACGAGTTGGTTTTTGCAAATGCTTCGAAAACCGCACTTTATCGAATAGGTATCTCGATCCTTTTTCGACAACCCTGTACTCTGCTGCGCCGCACGTGGTTGATGGTTCTTGCATTTGCGGTACGACGCTCTTCGGTGGCCATTCTCCCCGCACGAGGCACATTGCACTTCCGTGCTGGTACCTGGGAGTGGTTCTGCGTTCTTCGGTTTCTTATAAGATCTGCCGTATTCTTTGCTCTTGCGTGACTTGTGGCCAACTTCCTGGCAGAACGGGCAGACTACGACCTTCGGGGGTGGCCTCTTCTTTCCTTTTGATTTCGGAGGCGTATCGTTGGGCTTCTTCCCTCTTCCCATCTCTACACGATGAGGTTCTGCGAGCAGAAAGAGAAAACAGAATGGATTAGTTCGGGGGAGGATTCGAGTTGTTGAAGAAATTATCCGAAAGATAGATTTAAACGTCATAGTGAAAAAGTTCACGTCATCAATGTCATGAAAAAGAAGGAAATCTATCATGTGCACTCGTATGCTCTTATGGAAGATTCCGCAGGTTCACATTTATCACGTGATTTATCTTATGATGCCACGTGTGATTCCTTACATGGCCTATTTATTCGTGTTATAATGCATACTTTATATTTCATAATTGATCATACGATTTGTCCAATGATGATATTTTACAAAAGAAAGAAATAATTTCAATATTTTGGTGATTTAATAAATTTTCATTTTTCAATTCATTAATAAATACTCAACAACCTCACATGTCAAGATGGGCCGAACTGTAGGCCCAGATTTGAATTAAGTCTAGGGAACAAGGCTGCCAACCTATTGATCTAGATGTACGGTGGTATGCCTGGGAGAAGGAGAGTATGGCGGGGGACGCGGTAGGAGAAGCCGCGGCCGTTAATAAAGCTACTTATTAATTTGATATAATTTAGTCAGAATGATTGAAACCCGTCCACTACAATATTGGTATTGGTAGCATGTGTTACAGCGACATCGAAGCTAATTTTAATTCGATTTCACTCGATTCGAGTCGCGTCGTTTATCACAGACATTATGACACCACTTACTAAAGGTACGAGGATAAGCGATAATGTAGCTTATTTATGTAAGTGGGAAAGTAAATTCTGAGACTTGGGTCACCGGATCTTCTGATGGAAAAAAAGAGAACCCGTTGATACGTTAAGCTATCGAATCCTGCGAGCTTTAAGCTCTGCGAAGACATGTTTCTGAAACGCATCAGAAATTTGACTGATGATAACTTATGATCTCACGTGGTTGGGTACGTTGAGGAATCAGAAAGTAATCAATCGGAAGTCAACAAATCGGTGTGAAAGTTTACTGGCATCAGGACAAATTTCTGTTATCGAACAGTAATAACAACGTACGGTTCCGACGTGCAGATAATAAAACGGACGTGTAACTGATGATGTTGGTGATCATTGTCAATTGTCGTGCTTTAAATTATATTTTCAGAATACCCTTGAGTATATACACATGTGACGTGCAGTTCTCGCTTCGGCAATTGTGTAGTTCGAGATCCAATAAAAAGCTAATTGAATCTGTGACGCCACCTGACTTCACTAATGAAATTTCAAAGTACCAATTTCACGATACGCTGTTCTGGCCTACCTGTACCACTCGGGGAGACAGGAACGCGGGAGCCAGGAGGCACGCGAAACAGGGAGACGAGTGCAACACTGACGAGAATTCAAGTAGCAATACTGCGGGGCCATTTAAACACTCTAAATTGAAACAAAATGAGTTACAAAACTGGTCGCATTCACCGGCTAATTATCGGATTTCGTTACGATTCGATACTCGTCTCACCAATACGAAGAAAGGCTCGATGGTGGAATTAAATCACGATAGAATTTGTAATTCGTGATGCAATCCGGATAACGCGACTCGCCATATCTTACTTGTCAGCGTAATTTGTCTGAGTCGCGTCTCTTATAGCGGTTGTATATTCAAGCTGGAAGCTTTTTAAAAAAGAGGAGCAGCAATTCGTAGCGCACACGCGTGCGACAAGGTTAATTTGATAAAATTAATGTTTCTTCCTAAACTGCAGCGACAAAAAGTTTTTCGGTGTAATTGCACATTTCGCATTCACAGTAACTTGTCTCTCCTACGTTAAATATTGTTACTTCATGGGCTGCAACGTGAACGCGACAAAACTTGCTCGTGATTTATACTTCTTTTCCTAAATTCACCACCAGCTCTTCCGGACTCGTCCTCTTCCCAGAAAACTTTTCGAATACTCTCAAGTACGTCAGAGACGATGTGACTGAAAAAAACCCAAAAAGCTGCTTTAATTCGTGCAGAAGACGGGGACCAGTTACGATATTTCATAACGAGAAGATGACCCGGAACAGTTTCCTAAAAGATCGACCCTGATGACATTAGATAGAATTTTCTTCTTCTTTGTGAAGTATGCGGAGCTGTTGCTGCAGCTTTGGCGTGAGGGTGGGAAAGAGGAGAAAATAGGATTGCGGATATAGCTGGAAGGGATATTCCGTTCCATTGTGAAAATCGGGTAAGATCAGGTCCGGCGGATTATTAATACCGCTGAAGTCTTAATTAATTTTCTAGATACGCCATCAACGTCATGAAAGATGAGCGTCCTGCTGAGGCGAGACGGAAAATAAAAAGAAATATGCAATCTCGAAGACTCTGCACCCTCCGTGAGAAATCCTGGACGCCCTTCGTCTCCTTCCCTCGCCATTTTAGCGTCTCACAAACTCAGAAGGTTGGGTACCACGCAGTCTTTTTAGGATATTAGGTTATACCGTAATTAAATGAAACCCTCCAACAAGCCGGAAGTGGTGGTTCGTTCCTGCCGTCACTTCGACGTATTGGAAACTCGGAAGAATGAATCGATGCTGAAAATGTAAAAATAGACGAGTGGATCAAACTCAATCTGATTTGACGACTGACATCAATCCGTGTAATAAGATCATAGAAATTATCATTCCGAGATGAGGTACAAGGTATAAGATCGGATACACTTTTGAACTTTTGGTCTCTGAAATTTCTTCTTTTCTTTTCAACTTCTATATCCGCTTCTGCGAATCTGTAAGTGATACCGATGCAGTTATATCTGTATATATATGTGTACCGTGTGAAAGCTTCGGAACCCTTTAATTACTCAGCACTTGACCCGTCGCCTAGACGACGCCCATTAAATCAGGTAGCTCCATATTTACCTTGAAAACTCGAAACCCCCACTTCATGTGTAGCGAGTCTATAACGCGTTTGGCTACAGGGTAGCTGGTTCAAATCGAATAACGGTACAAACAAATGACCGTGATCATCCTGATTGCCATTATACAGCATAGAAGGGCTTACGATTCAGCGTTACACGCTGATATATGGTATGTACATAATTGCGTGCGCTTTCCGGTTACACGCATCGTCTGCTACATCCCCGTCAGTTTTCAGAGTATCCATGACCTCCATCGGAACCGATGCTGTAATACAGCGCAAAGTAAACAGCGGTAATTGTTAGTCTTTGTTCTCGATCCACATGCAGAATGGTTGAGCTCGATAATAATAAGCTTTGGGAAAATCGAAGCGGTAGTCGAATCTGGCCGGAAGCATGAGCATTATTGGTTTTCAAGTTAATTTCATAATGTAAATCTGGTTTCACGGGCTTTATTTGCATGCTTTAAAAAACAAAGAAGAAAAAAAAATACGTGAAAAAGCTCCAGCTCCAATTTTCTCGTTCGGCGATTGCCAATTTATATCACAAAACTACCCAGCTCCGTGTTTTAATCAGGAAACCACGAGCATTTCTCTGAAATCTGATAGGTGCAGCGGTGTGGTGTGCATCGCACCTGACGACTATCAACAAACCGGTGAATATCCTGGAATTGATAGTTTTCGTCATTTTTGTTACTTTCGTGAAGGTATATTTTCAGCCTGTTGATAAACCTCTCTTTTTAGATCGTTGTGGAGGGAATTGAATCATCCTTGAGTAATACTCGATCTTATCACTTTGGCGCTTGAAACTTTTATGCAAAACACGCCTCATATATATCAGCATTATACGCGAACCCCTGATAACAATTTCATATTAGGATTACCGCGACACACACAACTGCACCCCTTACCGAAAGCGAGAGGGATAATCTACTGAATAATGTGCATCTTGTTACTGCAATATTAAACAGGCTGTAAAAAAATCCTCAACTACTTACAGAACTTCGAGTTTATAGCAGGCATGGAGAATAATAGATAACAGTCCGAGGGTCAGAATCAGACCAGTGGTACCTTAACGTAAATTGATATGAAATTTCCCGGAAAGATGAATTAATTTCTCAATCGTTCATCAAACGAGACAAACTTCACCCTTATTTTACGAGCCCCTACAGAAGTAATAAATACGCTGGTAACATAGAATGCAAGGGAAAGATGAAAGTTTTATGCATAAAAAAGTACTTCGAGGCTCTATGAATATCAGTCTGCAAGGATCGATGCATTCATGAATGTTGCGAATTCGGAATATCATCGCGTTATTTTTCGGATAGTCGGAATTATTGAAGGATACAGAGTTAACTGAATATTCGAAAAGCTCTGTATGGTTGCTTCAACATCGTTGCATGATCCTGGGGATAGAATTCGTGTGTAAGAAAGCGTGGCAGCGAAAGGTTCGCCAGTCCCCAAGGAGCAATGCGTCGGAGTCCCAATGGTAGTGGGTGCCCTTCTGATTTACACCGAAGCAGACTTCTTCTGAATATTTAACGGCGCAAGCTCTAGCCGAGCGCTTCCAAGTCCCGCGAGTCGCTGATCCGGATTAAGGGAAAGTGATAAGTTACCTTACGCCCTGTTTGCGACTTCCACTCAGCTAACGTCGAATACACTCTTGTTTTCCAAACTTTCCTGTGTCTCGCGTTTGCACACTATCTTTCATTCAAACCTATTTTTCATAATCAGAACCGAAACAGAAGAACAGCGTTCACAAGATTTCTGGGATTCCTGGTGATTCGATTCGATTAAACTTATTGCTAATTTTCTTATCGCCATCAATATTAGGCTAAAAGCACCGTTATGGGCCACCCCGCCATTTGTGACCAGTTCTTAAAGCTTGAATACTTATTTCTGGTGCTTATATTTCATAAAAATATTCGATTACTAGCACAAATATGGCTTGAACAAAGTCCAGGATGAATTTTTTCAAAGGTTGAAGTGTATTTTTACCGTTTTTTACCATTTCTGGGCATCGTTTTTTCTACACGCGTTCGATGTGGCCACCACTGGATCAATTGACGGCCACAGACGGTACTGAGGTGGCCAAAAATGGCGCATTCACATGGAGAAATGATAAACTTTCATATTATCATACCTAGTTTTTGCCCCGACGAAGAGTTTCATTTATTTCTGAAATGGTATTACAGTGGCGAACGATTATGGCCCGACGTGTAGAGGGCGAAGAGGACGAACCCGAGAAGAATGGTTGGCTCGAGGTTTTTAACGCACCTAATTGAGCTCGCACGTTTAGGATATCGTCCCTCCGGGCACGCTTCGCGGAGATGATCTTGACTCCCAATTCTGTCTGCGTAAACGTGTGGAATGCATGCTCAGGCGTAAAGGTGCGAGAGTGTGCGTATCCTGGTGAAGCGGGGTTCCGCCACCCTCTCGTTTAACCGGTCGACAGATTCGCCATATTATTCTACCGAGTGTTATTGCGAATAAATTCTTGGCTCGAAATGGGGCACCGAATGGGGAGTGCGCGAAGGGATCGGTAGATTAAAACATTACCTTTACGGGAGAGCTACAAACTTGACGACTGGCAAAGTACCTCCGCCGCTTTTACGTTGTACCCACCTCAAACGTACCAGCCCCGTTTCAAACCTAATGACGTTTTTATGTTCTTCCGCTTTTTACAATCCACCTTGTTCACTCTAGGCTCGATTTAATCGTATAGATAAACTCGATTTCCTGCAAGAAAAAATTAATAAAAATAGGTTTATGTCTGACGAAACTAATCGTAAACTGCGCACGGGGTGGTTTTGGTGAATTATTAGACCGAGACCAGTTGTCGCAGTGCGTTTCCGCGAGTGGTCAAGGGTATGCCAAAGACAGAGGGAATCAGGGATCTGGGCGCCCCTCGAAATGTAAATCACACCGACTGGTCAGTGGCGCGCGCCCGCGCCGGGTCGTGGGAGTTTGCAAAGTCGCAGGGGGTCGGAGCCATCCGCTTTTGGACTCCGGCTCGAAGCCTGGGTCTCGAGTGGAATGGAGGCGAGGGTAGGTGAAGCTGGAACCGGAGGGACCCAAGAGGATGGCTATTACTATCAATTTGCATGCCTCCGGTCACTCGGCCTGCCTTTATCATCCTTTCATCTTGGAGGCACGGCGGTTTATTTCCGTCCATATATTTCCCGACCCCCAATAAGAGCCCCGGGCGACTCGCCGGTCGGCTGGACTCCGAGGTAAATTACCTACGGGACGATGCTGGCGTTGTTTTCCGTTCCTATCCGATATCCACTTCATTCCGTCAACGGGTCTGACCAGTCGATATTGAGACCGTCTTCCCGAAATACTCTTTTACTGGCCACCATCAACGCCCTCGGCTCAACTCCTCCAGGAGACGGCGAAGGCAGTTCATGAGATCGGCAATTACAGTTCTCTGAAAAGTTTCATTTCTTTCGAGTGTACATCGAAGCTCCTCGAGCGTCTTTTCCCTCCAATTCTTAAAATTGGGCCGCAGGTTTGAGATTTTGTCATCCACACCCTCCTCAAGAAATCTACACGGATGTAGAACCTGCAGATTCCTGCTTTTGAGTTGTTTGAGAGAATGGGGGAAAATACATTTTTTTAACTTCTAGTGGAGCGTGAAGACTCGAGGATTTACGGTATCGAAATAAACAAGCAGTGGACATCGAGTGGTGGTGGTATACAAATCACCGACGACTTAAAATTCTCATTTCGCGAGTAAATAAAAAGTAAAAAAATTCTCCTCTCCTTCCAGGTTGCCTCATCGAGATTCTTTTCGATTCGATGATCCGACGAGACCCCTTGGCAAGAAGCCAGGTTAAGAATATTAAAAATCTTTGTAGTTCTAATTTTCTGATGAAATATCGCTTGCGCGACTTTTGAAAGCGCGACGAGTAAGGTCGATAGAGGAATAGCGATTCCCCTGGAGTAAGAACTCAGACTGGTCGGTATCCCGATACTCGGGGAACCAAGTTCGAGTTGAGGGATACACGGGAACAAGGAATACCCTGGAGCAACGTAGAGCACCACTTGAAACTGAAAACTTGCGAGCGAAACTGAAATGTATTTGGCGAGCCGTTGGCGGAGGCTGGGCGAACCTAAGGTATAAGGTATAAAAGCTTTCCTCGTTCCACACTCGTGCATATACACACCCTTTCCAAAGAATTACAATTTCTAACGAACCTGCCGGAGTGGGAAGATGAAAAGAGAATATCCACAGGGCGAGTCATCCAGCGACGAAGCCGTTCTTCTTATTCATCGCGTTATACGCGGAAGACGATGTATTTCCACAGGAACGAGAACTGAAACTAAAACTAAAACTAGAACGGAATTCCGAAAACTGGGGCACGTTACAATTTATTGTGATCAATTTTTTACATTTGTACAGTTCCCAGTTATCGTGTTAGATCAGAAACGACGCAGTTTATTATTTTTTTGCTTCAGTGCCTCCAGAGATTGAGAAAATTTTGAGACAGTAATAAATAAATCAGTTCGTCTAGGGATGTACCACTCCAGGTCGACCCTGTCTCAAGGTCGACTTAGTCATTACGCACTGTCCTCTGCCCTCTTCCATTTTCGTCCTCTCCAGTTTTCGCTACAGCTCGGAAAAAAAATCCAATTGGTCACTTTTTAATATCGCCGAATCACCATCCCATCGACGTCTGTGCAATTTTGATAACAGAACGAGACTCAAACACACAAGAATTTAGAATGAGGCGCCACGCTATTTCCGCAAAATGGATATTCTTTGCCTGCCAATTCGGCTCAGACCGGATTGTTGCTGTCACAATATTCCCCGTTGACTGCGCGAGAGTGTGGCATCCATCATTCAATATTCTTCGATGTCCACCAATTTATTTCACCTCAGTCACCTTTCAGCGTGATCCTTCCTTGAATACGATCTTCGTAGTTTACAACCTTTTTATTTTTCACACAACCATGTATTTTGGTGAGCCCTAAACCTGAGCAGATAATCATTTTTTCTTTCTGTGATGCATCTGACCTTCAAACTGGAAAACTTTTTACACAAACTGCATCAATGACTCAACCGGGTTAAACAGGTACCTGGCTGATAAAACAGGAAAAAAACTCTTAAAGATTCGTTCTATGCGTATTTTCTATCCCCGGAGCTGATAATAGTCATATAGTCTCTTTTTTCCAGAAGAAAATCTTGGGAAAGAGACAAATTGGCAGAGTTTGACAAAGTAGGATTTTTCTCTTGAAGGGTGCGTGAAGTTCAAGGTCTGGTTACAGACAGACCTTGGAAAAAGGCGCAACAGTGTCTGGGGGTTGTTGTTGGAGCCGAGTGTAGGCGTAGCGTTTGAAAAATTGAAGCGTCGGTTCAAAGTTCACGGGGACAAATCACGCGAGTTAATATTTTTTCTTGTCGTTGGTTAAACCGCGGTCGATGAACCGCGATAAAGTTGTAGAGAATCGTATACTGGAGGTGACAGAGTGACGTGAAAGGGTCTGAGGGTATATTTTTGGCCGATATAACCGGCTGTCGCGAATGGCGTTAGAAATATCCATTACCTATTAACATACTTTCAATTTATAACATGAAATCCCCTCTCAGCCAAGTTCTGCATAACTTTATATTAAATTTACGGTATTCAGGCATCCGGCGATTACTTCGTACCCTCCCCCCGCAACCCACCAACCTAACGTGACAGTACGAAATTGTCGAGTGAAATTGTGAAAATTCAAATTGTATTTATGAATTCTAAAGTTTTTCTGCAAACTATATAGCCCTGCGTGAATGTACGAAAACTTTAAATTAAATTCATTTGGGAGATTCGTGATCCGGAATTACCATAAATTTGCAAACTCTCCGCTCTAAAGTTCGAATATTTTATACCACCGTTATGCTTCAGCGTTCATCATTTTATACTCTCTGTCTATGCTCGATCGTAAAGTTCGCGTAGTCTCGTTGACCACTTTTCATCCTTTACTGATTTTCGTGTACCCAACACGAACTTAACTCTCCATAGTTTCCTCATTACACCTTCTAACCTAGTTCGGTTCTACCACGTTTCAGTTCCATGGCGATGTCTGTATCTCCCTTCAGTATTCTTCAGGGTACAAAAGCTCAGTCTGGAGCACCGATATCCTCTTTTCCGAGTGGATGATGGCTGGACCACCCTCGTTTCTGGTCTCTTTGTACCGTTGTACTTTGGAACAATGAAAAAGCGATCCTACCGTCCGAGTTAATCCTTGATGCCTTTTCGTCTTGAAACAGTTCACGCTTTTGGGAGAGAGGTATATACCGAAAACCGAATCGGGGGGGTTGTGAGATAAGGGAATTGAAGGTTCGCATCGCGTCGGAGGAGATAGCGTTAAGAATTGTTTCTCATTGTGGGATAAAATTTGCGATGGGAGCTCCGTACGTATAATATTACCCTGGTAAGAATAATTCCGGTGGTGCAGAATTCTCTGAGAGCTTTTGCGCCGTGCCTCGCCGACAACCGTGCTATTAAATTAGATTATTTCAATTTGTTGGCGCGAGTTAAAATCGGCCAACGTGGCATCCCTATCCTCTGGCGCATCCTCGCTTTCGTAAACCCGGGAACGTAGCCGTCTGCCAACAATCCAACCGACCATTTTAACATCCAGAACTCGTACTAACGATATATTGGCAATTGCGGCCGATTCGCCCCGGGTGCATAGCAATGCGACTCGCGCCTGCGCCTCCGGAATTACACCGACCAAACACAGATGCCGGAATCTTAGGAAAATATCTCAGAACGCATTGCGGTTGTAATAACGGAATCTTACGCGCCTCACATCTTAATTCATTCATTACCCACAAAATTACAGACATGAGGTGGCTCGCTATTTTCATGCAATTCTGATGCGTTTCCTGATTGAAAACGAATCGATCAGTGGGTCTATGAAATAACTGATGTATGCTGAAAAAGTCGTGCTTCTATCCTTTCTTCTTCTGGGACTGGAAGAGGAAATTTTGCGGTACTATTTCACAAAAAATTGACGTTCTTAGTAAAAGAAGTAGGTTCGCACAACCTGATGCTTATAGGTTGATGTTTAGTATCTCTGCAACAAGTATTGCAGTAATATGAACCCCATTGAATCGAAGGTGAAAAGTAGATTTAGCGTACGTGATTTTGTTCGGTACCGCTTAAAATGCTAGACAATCGAATCCTGTATGCCTAGCCATCTGGATGTTACGTGTTCGTTCATAGAACGCCTCGTTGAATTCAACGGAAGCCGGGTAGCGATTACAGCCTCCGAAACCAACGTCATTGTTTCCAAGCCGCTTGCACACGTTTGGCGGTGCATTTTCCTCCCGGTATTAAGGTATTAGTTTGGGGTTGTTGCCTTCGGAGAAGTATAAACCCCGTTGCAGAAAGCTCTGCACCGGAGCAGGGCTCGAAAACCAAAGGCTTCTAATTAACCCCTTCAACTAACATCAGCGATGTGACGGTTCAGTGAACCGATTCGATCCCCCGAATTAATCATCCCCCAATGTAAACTGATCCGGATGTATTAGGACTGTAATTATTGAAAGAATGTGTTTGATTTTATTCAGCCGAATCTCTGCTCCGCATTAGTGGTTATCGATTGGTTTTTTTTCCATTTCTTATTCCCCAGGTTTTTAGGATGGGGGAATTTCAACTCGTACTTATCTCTGGTCTTATCGCACGTGCCCTCGACCCTCTTCTGTTCCCGAGCTTCTTTCAGGGTCTTCAGACTTCGATAAATGGTTTCATTTTCGGGTCTCGCCTCGATATAAAGTCCCTCGCCTCCGCACTCGAGGCCTTCGCTTTCTCTCCTCTTCATCTCGCGGCTTTCCCGCGGCTCCAAGTCCGCACGGAAAATAAAGAAATATATCAAGCACGGCTAAGGGAACGAAGGAAATCAGAAAAATGCAGCTATCTCTTGGGAAATTATCGTAATGAGACGGTTCGATATCTTACGCCAACCGACCGACCTTCAACGAATATTATCTCGCTCGTCGTCTGCTTCGTTCTCGGCTCAAGGAGGACTTAATTCGTCGTTAATTTGCGAGGAAACTTTTGGTTCGAACCGTGGCTAGAAATCTAGCAACTATTTTCATTTTTCCATTTTTGTCCTTTCAAATCAAATCTCCGCACCCTCGGTCCCGAGATATTTTCATTGGGCTTGTTATTATTCGATTCAATTTCGCGTCTCCTCGTCCTGGTCTAATAAGTTTAAGACCTCGATAACCGTCGGTTAGCTCGTCTCGTGGTCTCACAATTCGCGCGAATCTCGCATTCCTACTAATAATATTGAAATTATATTTCTTCTCCCGGAGGGAAAAGCGACGGATATCGGATGGCCGAGGAGTCGAGCAAAGAGAAATTAATGAAATATCGCTGATATTCAGAGCTTTACCAGCGGATATTTTCTAGATTCTCAGACAGTTTCGTATATTTTATCCGCGCCCCTCGCCCACCGATTCGACGAGAAGTGAAAAAGATCCTATTAAAACTTGGGGACAATGAATCCTCGTCTTTTGGTATTAAGTACCCGGAGTGTAATTAATTTTCTTATCGTCAAATAATAAACGGTTTCGCCTTGACTAATTTGGAAAAATAATTTACAGCTTTCAACGCTGTAGGTGGGGAATGATGTTTATGTTTTCTCAGATAATTTTTATCAAGCTTATAAGTATTTTCGAACAAAGAGAACGGGCTTCTAGTTTCCGTTATCTTTTAAGAAGGGTGAAATAAAAAGGACGGAAAACTTTGTGACGTAAACTTTCACGTTTTCATCATCAAAGATCCGTAGTTTTAATTCTTGCCTTCTTCCAGTCTCGGTTACAGTCTTGAGTAACGAGCTTTCAGACTCGAGCCTTTTGGGGGGCTAAATAATTGAGGAGATCGAGGTGGCTCTAATCGCGAGCAAGCGTTAATTGTTGAATACATCTAACCTCTGCAGGCTTCGAAAACAACCATAATCTCAATCAAGACGGGCGTTAATAAACAATTTGAATTGCTGAGGGTTAATGGGTGAATACGTAAGCCGTATAAACTTTTCTCCAAACGATTTTGCTCTCCTCGTTTCATCGCTACCGTCGTTGGGACTAACTGAGAGGGTAAAAGTTAAAGTTTCATAGCAGAGGGCAACGCGCAACGGGGAGAACCACCCTTACAAGGAATGAAAAAAGAGGTGTTAGACGGGGCAGCCCCACCCCCGCACAGCCGGAAGGATAGGCAGCAAGCCTATCTCTTTAGCCATGAATAAAAACACAATGGAAGTCTTGGTCGAGTTCTGCGAGTGTTTCCGAATGAAATTACACAACTAATTAAAACTTCACACCATTCCTGAGGCTAATCATGCCAAGATTGCATTATTAAGGATCTCACCCCACTTTGCAAATTTTTTTCAACACTGTTTCTGGGATAAATTCGCTCTCAAATTATACCGAGATACGATATAAATGTCTCGATTTCGCGGATCGTTGAGCTCGTCAATTTTCAAAATTTCTCTTCCGACTCGGAAACTTAATCTATCGCCCGATTAACCTCGAGCCCTCGGCATCAAAGGTACCCTCTATCCACCTAAATCACTGGTAAATGAAATTAATTTATCCCAGCCAATCTGTCGCGGCGTATCGGTGTCTCGGCCCGCTGTGGGGGACGCGTGTATCACACGACGCGTGCGACAGATGATACATCCGACCAACCCAATCGCGATCGTCAACCCAGAACCCAGAACCTGCCTTTCGATCGGATCCTCATTTTCGTCCACGGATCGCTTCTTCTCAACGTAATGACGGAAGAATCATCGGTCGCATAGTCCGAATGGGACCATAATCGTGGGGGAGGTTCACACGATCCGCGTCTGATGTGTGAGGCGTCGCGAGCGTCGGGACGTCGGTTTGTCGGTTATGTGACGCGTGGCTAACGCTTTGCGACGCTGACGTATAGCCCGAGGTTCTAGGGGTGGAGAGCGTGTGCTTTGAATACGGGGAAGGCATTGGCTGGCGAATTCAAATTGAAACACCGTTCTTCGGTTCCTGGTTCTCCGGCCACCCGTGAGGGCTGATTTTTGGGTGGATGAATTCTTTTTCCTAACATGTACATGTACTTTACCTTGGCAAATGGTCCAAAATTTTCGAGGAGGTTCAAGTTTGATCGAACGATAACAAACAGGGACGAGTTTGACGTTTTTTCTCAATCTGCGGTCCGACGTGGCTCCAGATTTGATCGTATTTAACCGACTATTGGTCCTGGATTCGGGCCGTTATCCTCGACTGCATCGGGGCGTTGGTCTAATGCCAAACATTAGCGGTCCAGACTGGGTACCCACCGCGCTCGTTGAGGTCAAAGTTCATAATGGACGTCACATACGTTCAATTGAAGTAAAATTCATTACTTACATCCTTACAGAATTTCCGACGGGTAATCATCTCGCAATCCGCCAACCATAAATGGGTCAACGGATATAAAACCGAATATAGATTATCTCGTTAATTTGCACTCGCTCTATATTATTTTCTGCTTCGTTTTTCACCAGTTTAATTGCTAATTAGAGTTTTGATTGGATAGTTAGATGCATTTGGCTCCGCTTTGACCGTCCTTGAGCCACCAAACGTCAATACAGAGGATGTCAATTTTGGTTGATAGGATTTAAATAAAAAATTTGTAATCGATCCACGAAGATGAAACGAATACTGACAATACATCGAATCAAGAATTTCCACAGTCAAATTATTCTCACTAGTGTTCACAACGCTTCGATACCGGTATGATAATGTCGTTCGATGACTAATAAATCAAACACATCGTTGACAAACAGAGGTGATTGTACCGCTTGACGATTGCTAGACCATAGTGCCGATGAAAATGCACATAATTATATAGGCATAATTATAACGTTTGCTTTATACCGTCAGCCAGAGAGTAAACGCAGCCTCTGTTAAAAGACCTACCCAAATGATAGTGATTTTCATTCATTATATAGCCAAAAATTGTCGGGTTAAATACGAATATTAATTTTCGCCGAAGATTTTTTGGTCTGAAACTGTTGAGAAAAGATGATTTTGCCGCAATCGGTGAAAGTGTCGCATGAAAACAGAGAGACACTATTTCATTTCAGAAGATGATGAATATCTGATCCAATTTCAATCGTATCAAAAAGTTATCTCTTCGTATTGAATAAAGAATATTTTCTGAACAGTTTCGAGCCCAGACAATCTGTAATCGGAGAACCCAAAGAGTTTATTTCGAGTATAAGAGAAACAAAAAAATTATTTGGAAAACAATTCGACTTTTTATTAGTGCTAGTATGTAACGATTGATCGATCCTTCCGTATGGCATCGCGATTTACGGGCCAATATAAAGAATTGAAAAAACTGTTCGACGTGACTCGAGACAGAATTCGATCCGCCTCCGGATGCGTCGCTCGCTATCGCCGGCTGCAGCTCGAGCGGCTGCGTCTTGTTCGAGTAAAGAAGGAGTACGTCTTTGGCATGACGTCAAACGAAGATATTAGGATTCCAGGGGTCGGTCCTGGGGGCAGGGGGCAGGGGCAAGGGCCGCAAGGAAAAAGGGAGGATAGCCAAGCGCCGGCCTGATCCGAAGAAGGTGGAGGGTTTGAGGGTCGGAGGCGAGACGCAGTCGTGCATAGCATCCGTGACCGGCCTACGAGGGTCCTTTTCAGACGATTCGGTGACCTTATCATCGATGAGAACTCAACTTCTGTATCCGGATCCGGAAAAGTTTGGTCTGAAATTTAATTATTCCGTTGGCCCCGAGTCAAGTCCTGGCGCTGATTATTACGAGGCCGCAATTCTGAGTTTACGACGTCGTTCGATCGCCGAGTTAACTAAACGGTGGTGTATAGCTCACAATCAGCGATAACGCGTTTCGTACAAGGACCTCGTCGTTAGCGAGCGAAAACCGCATCATTTCGTTTCTCTAACCTCTGATAGCCGCGCCCCGTCGATTGGGAAACCGTACGGCGTGGCGTGGCGGGTCCAACTGGGAATTGGGGGTTCATCCATCACTGGATATATCGGCGAAATCGTTTCGAAGCGGCTCCGTTTGGCAGGGTGAAGGTCGTTCGGTTGTTCCCCTGCAGGACTGCCGTTCGAAACGTGGCTCTCGATTTGAATATATAACTGACCGGATATGAACGATCCTATGAATAAAATTTAAATTCCAATCAGCGACCGAACAATGCAACAATGTGGACGAAAACGGACGCGAGCGTAGCGGCCAATCGCGACGCAATAACGTCACAACCGGTGTCTACGCAGTAATTGGTAATATTTCTTGAAAAAATTGGGAAGATTGTCCCTCGGCATCGTAATGAGCGTCGGAAAAGAACAAAAAGCCTCTTTCCGATGGTTCCTCGTTAGGGATTTGTCGGCTGAACAAGTATTCCCCCTTTTGGTTTTGGTCGAGTGGTACCTGCCGGTTATAATCGAAGCCCTTCGAGCGGGCGAGGCTCGAGTCGGGATTGAAAAGAAGCACAAAGCATCTGAACCCCGGCTGAAAGGAACGCGAGGTACGGAATTCCACGAGAACAAATATTTCGCACCCTGCATCGCTTTGTAGATATGAGGGGACGATAACAGCCAGTGAGCAAGTCAGCTAGGCGAAAGAGCTGAGGGGCTGGTTTTACTACGGGAATCAAATTTATTCAACGGATTTCCATACGCATTTCACCCGCGATTCATAATAAACGCATTATGCCTCAAGAGATCGACGGCTCGCGGAGATGGCTTTTTTTTCGTATGACATTGTTGTCTGATGGGGAAACCGGATTGAATTACGTTTCTTTGAGGATTTTGAATTTCACCAGTGTAGGGGCGAATACCCCGCGTCTCGTAAACGTCTAATCGTCTGGAGAAAAATTCCTCGGATGGAATCTATATATTATGTGATACCAAAAGGCCCTGAATTCGCGTGCAGACGTGATACGATTTGTCCGCACGATCGAAAATTATACCAGAAACAATTGAATCAACGAATTGAAACAGAATAAGCTGCTTCTAAAGGCCTATATTTATATTCCCTCGTGAAATCCTTTGTAATCGGTTCAGGATTTTTCGAAAATCCCTGGGAATTTCTTGTAGTCATAATGTAAAATTCAAGATGTGTCTTCTTGAAATCTTTCAGAATCCCTGAAATCGTATGAAACATCTTGAAAACCCTTAGCCTATAAAAATCTCTGAATTATAGGATTCTAGGAACCCCTCAAAAAAGTTCTGCAACTTTATGAAATAATTTGTCGTCTTTGAAATCTATGGTTTCCATCTTTAAAATTTCGTGGAGGTGACTCATGGCGTAGATTCGTATATACTTTTTGGAATGAATCGTCAGTATCAATTTTTTTTATTTTTTTTGGTCTGAACGAAAATAAGCGAGTGGTGCTTGCGGCGTATACAAAGTGGCTAGGATAGGATATTCGGTAGGGATGAGAGGCAGCGAGAATCCGGGTTTCTACGGTAAAAGCGCAAATATTTGAGGGGTAAATAGAGTGATACTTGATGCGAAGCTTGCTAGCAGACTATCCGTACAGCACGTTGCTTCGGAAACCCTTCTGCGGAGTCCACCCACCACTGCACCGTTTGCTTTCTAGCTTCGCGAAGATCCGCGTACATACAAGGTGCTTCGATAGATTGTGCACATCGGTGAACCTACCACGCGCTGCCCTCTTACCTTCGGTAAAAATTGAGGAAAATTTCCGAGAATACGGTATCCGGTATACGCGAAGATCTGAATGTGTGTACCTGTTACCCATCCAGTGTAACAATCGGCCGGGTGCAGATTGCGAGTAAGAGTAATAAAGTGGGAGTGAGATGTACCCCGGCAGACGGAGCACTCTGGGATATTGGTCCAGCGGTGCATTCCATGGTGAGTGAGTGATGTTCTGGTTAGATTACCGGTCGATGTCTTCGCGGCGGTTGGTTGCCAGTAGCTGGTGGAGAGTGGAGACTCGGAGGTACGATTTGAGCTCGATTTGACGGGCCTATTCGTCACCAGAGCGGTGCAGTCACGTAGGATTCCCTATAGTAATCGGGGGCCACCGGCCCCGAGACGACGCGGGATGGAAGAACAGCCTCGAAGCCACCCCGACCATTAACCACAATGCCGATGCTATTAGTCTTTGCGATGTTATTGAATGGACCATTATCGTCGTATAATATCGCGATATCTCTCGACGGCTCCGGGTTCCCGAATGCGCCTCACTGCCAAATCACTCGAATAAAGTTTACGCGAAAAACCTCTTTATGAGCTTTTTTCCCCCCTTTCCTCAGCGATCCTCTAAAAATCGAGTCCTAATTGAAACCGATAATCTATCGAGTGATTACACGGGGCCATTAAAAGTCACCGCACATAACTTTTACGGTGGCATCGCGATCGGTTGGTAAAACTCAATTTGTCTCCATTGATCTGAATCTGCTGAGTCGGCGAACTCACTTCCCGTGACCGTCCATCGAGGGTGGGTACGTATTCGAAACAGTGCACCGTCTCGTTTACACGTATGCGAAAGGGGGAATGCGAACCTCGACTGAATACCGCGTAATGTATGCGTATGTAGATATACGGACTCGTTGTTCGCTGATGACGATGGCTAAATTTCGTTGGCGGTGTTTCTACCTATGGAGGTACGTCTGAAACGGAGGGCAAACATCACCGATATAATCAGGAAAATTAAACTATCTCTGGTAGTAAGCCCAAAGTCCTCGGGAACGTCGTTGGCTACGGAGCCTCGTACCCGGAACCAGAACCCAAAAGCCGAGGTGGTTACGTGTGGCGACAACTGCACCGTAACGTGAAGCACCAGCGGCGTGTACCTTCATCCAGGTTATATCAAATTATAAGTTGCCACGGGAATACATCTCCGCGAGTCTAGCTACCGTGGTGTTCCCGTGCTTTCACTCGCTTAGCACTTCTAGTTAGCGACACAGTGCCATCGACGGAGCCAATCAGACACCGTATTTCTCTTCCTTCCGGGATTGTCACCCTCAGCCGGAGAATCGTGAGCTTGCAGCGATCTCAAGCTTGAGGGAATCTCGGTACCTGACGTAACAGTTCAAATAAAAGCCTAAGAACCTCGCTGATTAGCTGCCACGCTATCGGGAACCACGCGCTTCGTGTCCACTTGAAAACGAACAGAAGGACTCATATCTCGTGATAATGAGAGTGTCTTGATAGACGGATGAGATCTGTACGGCTTTCGAAGTAGAGGGAAACGGTAGATTCGACGAGTCAACACGAATAGCTTTTAGCTGATTAGCGCAACGACTCATCGTCAGTGCTCGAATGCTTACTTGAGCTTCTCAAGCCTAGAGGAGAATTGAAATTGTTCCATAGACGGATCATATCAGCCGGCGATAGGCGATATAATTAATTCTGATAAGCACGTAGAACTTTTGTCAGTGTTGATTGACGTAAAGTGTGTCTTCGAGAACCTTGAGAGTCACCAGAGTCTAGGGTCCGAAACTTGTGTGAGAATTGTTGGGATAAATTTGTATTTGAGGAGAATAACGTCGGGCGTTGGTGCGAAAATAATGACGTTTGAGGAAAGAGAGAAGGTGCACGTATCTACCGATATAACAAGTAACCAATAAAATTCTTCCAGATCGTTCGACGTTCCGGAAACTCGTTATTATCGCTGATGCCCGGTAAACCTGAAACGACTCGAGTTGTTTCCAAATCTATATAAAAAAAAGTGTTCTTGAGCTTTAATACTCTCGTGGCTCTGCGAATGGACCAATAAAAATGTTTATTCCTATTCTTCACCATTCTCGGATAAACGCTCTTCCTGTAAGCAAATTAGCGGCAACTTTTACTCCTCGTAAACCCATAATAAAATATTGCATCAACGCGTGTATGCGTTTTTATTATTTTACACTGTCCGTCTCTGTGGAGCTTTCACACACACACAAAAAAATGAAGACTGGTATTCCAGAAGTTGGCTTGCAGACCGTCTATTCGAATTTACGATACTGTTACAAGTTCGCAACGCGTTGGAAAATGCACGGAGCTTGCATGAGTAATATATGGATTCAATTGACACGCTGGACCCAGGGTAACGCTAATAGTTACACGCTTAGAGCGATGCGGGGTCACGCATAGGCAAACAGCAATCTACACGCGCGGCAATCGTAACGTAATGACTTGGTCTCTCCGTTATGCAACTAGTTTCTAGTGTTTGATCTACCCCATGGCTTCCGTCAATCGTGCGTACGTTAGGTCGATCAACATTAATTAATATCGCTCATGCTATCCAGTCATTCGAATGAATTACCCATCTCTCATCGCTGGGAGTATCTGTCCAGATCTCCAGCGTCTCGTCGTCGATAACGAGGATGGATTCAATTAACCAGGAGGATTTCGTGAAATTCGAAAAAGGCACTTTTTTAAAAATGAAATCGTTATCGAGTCGATAAAGAAATTGATCAATTGTCAATTTTCACTGATCTCTCCGTTCCATTGGGTGATGAGACTCAACGAAATCCAGAATTGAGTGAGTGCGTGAGTAATTAGGAACAAAACTAAATTCGCAAGCTCCGCAAAAGCGTCACCATTAACGTAGGACGAGGCTAAGGGTCTGTTCTTCCCCATTATTTCATTAGATTTTTGTTGACTTTTGAACAGTTCTAAAAACTGCTTGTCAAGCAGCGTGTCAGGGAATCTAATTTGTGTTCTCATTTTTTTACTGTAAAGAAGCGGCGTAAAATTCCCCCAGAATTGGGATATTTCCTCCTTAGATTAAAATTAGAGTGACATTTCTTTGATAATTCGGTTTTTATTTCCTGCTGACGAACATGAATCGGGTAAAATTTCTTCAACGCTTCAGTATCGCTCAATTTCCGTTTTATCTGTATAATTTTCCAATTTTAACTCAAAATCGATTCACCGCTCAGGGTCAGATAAAAAAAACCAACGACTATTGGGTTATTCCGTTGGCTGGCGATTTCGTATTGAGCGGACATGCATTTTACAACTCGTTTAATGTAACCTGATTATTCGCTGTGCCGTTACCACGGTACCAGGGTTCGGTGCCTCTCGACGCCCGACGCTGAGCGTCGGGATGCACGCAACGCATACAAATATAACGAATTTAACTCCATTTACTTTTTTTTTCATTAGTAATCCGCGCCCATCCGGATTTATGCGACACCTACTAACGAATATAAAAAGAATGTCAAGATAAGCGGATTTCGGGATTCTCATTATTCTTAAACACATACATATAAAGTCTAGTTCACAGAATTAATTATTGCAATTTTTAGGCTCACTAATCGGTGAAATCGATTTTTTTTTACCACATACTGTAGATACAGCATCCAGTCAAATTTACTATCTGTGCAGTAGATAAAATCGGTTTTTATAACCGCTCGTCGAATCGATGCGAACCAAAATTTATATGAATGCGGTCGTGCAGATTCCGGATAAAAAATAGGCATTTGTACGCGAGGGTATTAGCGCCAGGCTTAAATCCGGACCGTAGAGTCTAACGAAAGAGGCAGTAGCAAATATGCATTAGCTCGCGAGCCGCGCTGCACCCGGTCACTTGTTTTAATTTCATCGTAAAGAACGAAACCACTGTAAACGATTATCCACGTTCTGGTACTACACGAGACCAAATGCGTTGCTGGCTGGGATTTTGCACGCAACGCCCCTGCCTTTTCGTCCACAGTTACACCTGCAAGGATTATAGGAAATCCTGCATAGAGGTGAATCAAAAATCGAGAAGAAAAAAATTTACCAATGTTGGCAAAATTGGAACGTATTACGGTAGAAAATAGATATTTACGATATTGAGTTAAAAACTTCCGAAAGCGTGGTTTAAATTCTCGCATTACCACCTCAGACAAGGCGTTAAATTAATATTCTTAATTAACACGTCAGATGAAAAAATGAATATAAAGTTTCCGTGTCCAATTATCGAACTGCTTCAGCTGCATCGATTCATTGATCCCTTTCGATCGCATTGATCGGTAATTCACAATGATATTTGTTTGTTAGTCGGGAATAGAAGCTCGTCGCATTCGACGGTGGTCATTGTCAGTTTGCCGAGCAAATCATAGTAATAATGAGGATAATTAATTCAACGCGTCATTATCAATAGTGCTTGCACAGGTTACGGTCCATCACTATTGATAGCGCGGAACCATACTGTCTGGACTACAAATCCACAGTGGCCGGAACAGTGTCAACCAGTAGCTAATTATCCCACGTCCCTAATTTTCAAGGCGCTATAACGTTCAGACGCGCTAAACTGTGATTAATGCCGATCAAGAAATGCTATCAAACTCACGCGTGTTGATTTCTGCTGACACTGAGTACCAAAAAAGAAACACCGATGTTGACAATTTCAACAACGACAAAAAAATAACTCAATAATTGTAATAATAAAAAGTCAATCAAAGTCGTAAAAACATATGTACGCATTTTTGGGATATAACAAATTATCACGGATTGAATTATGCTTCTGGTTCTCGTTGTCTTCATATCATACGACGATATGATAATTACTACAGTCACATTAGAGATCATAAATCAGAAAAAAGATAACTGATACCAAAATCTGACGGTACCTGAAGTTTTTTTGAATCGCTGGTCACGAATTTGACGTCGTACCTACTTCCAAAATGAGAATTGAATATCAATATTTTTTTAAAAGGAAAGTCGGTGGATTGACAGGTAAAGTTGACCTGTACGTTAATCCGGGGAAAACTTAAATTCAACGTCCCTGAACAGTTTCTGGATCCTGATGATCTGCGTGTACAAACAACCAAGTTCCATACTGCACTTGAGTCGGGGGTTTTGCACGTGAAGCGAGTTACTCAACTATTACAGACAAGCGATCTTGCAGAATTCAATCCCTGGAGATTAACGGATTTTGTTTATACGACAAATACGTCCTCAAGTCGCCATTACTTACCCAAGTAATCATCAGCTTTCAACGAGCTACGGTATTAGATTCTCGATATGATCATTAGTACAGTTTGCTACAGTTTGCTACCGTTCACTACATTTCGCAGTACGTAGGGAAAGGTGGCTGAATTTCGGTATTAGATTCTCATTGATGGCTTGCAAATTTCTAGTCGAATTCGACCATTGCAGACTGACACGATATAGACATAAACCCTGGTTTCGGTTTACGACTGTTTCCAGAACTTCCACCTTTATACGTATGTCTGTGGGACCCACAGTCACGGAGTTACACGCGTCGCGTCGCAGGGTCTCCCAAAATTTAATTGTTAGTACCAAACGGGTACGGTCACGTTAAAACATCCAAGAATATTATTACAGTGGCGAATATGAAACGCAATTCGAGTTTATCGCCGAAAGCTCGGTTTGATGATATTCTCGAAGAGACTGTTAATAGGCAAGGGGGTCGGTTGCAAACCTTAAATTTGTGCACACATTGCACGGCCTTTCCAGCTCCGTCTAGGTACCACACTTGCCGACTCTTATTATCTGGGAGGTGAAATAATTGCGTGACTTTGGTACGTTTACCTGAAAACGAGGTACTTCAAAGTTGAGAGTCATATTTTGCAACGAGGTCAGAGTGCCGTGTATTTCTTTGAGCTGTCGAGCTCCTACTGCGAGTACCCACAAGCGGATACAATATCACTGGCATAACGATCTACTTCAAGCTTGTAAACTAACCCGCTGCTGCTTCGCAGGAAAACTCGCAATTAAGGGCTCAAAATTACGATCAAAATGAGAAAAAAAAAGAATTTCAAATACTCAAGGTACTGCCGACAACGAGTCGCGCAACCGTCGAACCCGTGCCGTGGCCTGGATTCCACGATTCAACTATCTTTCATTCAATTTCTATAACCCAGTTTTTCTATCCATATTGTGCGATGTTTGTATTCTTGTATGAGTCATTATTCACAATTATTGATGATATAGATACCTCAGGATGTGCAGGATAACTCTCAATGGTTAATAACTGTGAAATAATTCCTACTGGTTGATAAGGTTCAGTTGAGATTCTTAGAGACTTGATGAAAAGACTTGATAATAATTCTGCTCCTGGCTCGGTGCAGCAAAGCGAGACGTTGATCTTGAAAAGTCGATGCATCGCCGACCCCGAGGGACGGAACTTTCTCCTCTATCAGAAATTTAATTTGATACTGTTCGTCGATCGTGGCGGTAAATTAGAAAATGCATCACGCAGAGGCATCCTCCGTACCCGATAATGCGAAGCTTTTGAAAATCTTTTGCGCATGATTGACTCGTTTCAGAGTCAAATTGAAGGCATGGAAGAAACGAGGACCTGTCTACCATGTATATCCCATAAGATTGAGGCCCGTGTTCCATTCATGCCTCCAATTGTCTTCAAACAGCTCCTGAGTAATCTATAATCATTGATTTTTACCAGCAAAATGTCATGGTGATGTCAAACGTCATCCTATTTGATCAGTGATCACAAATTCTCATATTCGACGTAGCAAGTCCGTTGTCAGTTGTCACTGGTGACATTACTGATTATGGAATAATTGAAATTGATTTCCTAAGGTGCAACGGTGCAGGGATCCGACGTCAAAGACCATCAATAGAGAACTGTCGATCGACGGAGGATCGTTAGTATCGATAATTTGGCCAGAATCATTCCGGTCACCGGATGACAGCAAACTCGGGCCTAATATGATTATAATAAGCGAATTCAGTTACATCGAGGGAGGAATGTGGGCCAGAAACAGTGTCCAGGAAATTCTGATTCAATTTGATAGTTTTGCGTGGCAAAGTCACTTGTTCATTCAGCATTTTAATGCGAGTTGGAACAGAAAATTCATCCTTTGACCTCCGTAGTGTTAGTAATTTTCGTACGTGGTCCAGCAGTAAAATTTTCGTTGCTAAAGCATTGACCGTAGTGTAGTGAAACCTGACCTCAAGCTGAATGAATCTTCTATCTATGAGACCAGCTGAAAGATCGACGTCCCTGGTCAGAGCTTCAAATCTGGTGGATCGAACCGTTGCTTGTTTCCATATGACGCTGAATAAAAATCGGAAATACATAGAAATATTTGAAAAACGGTCAAAATTTATCAAGCGAGAAACCCCCGTGTGAGTTCAAATTTTCTACACGAACCGTTATACGATATTAATTTTCGTTCTACCCAACGGTCAGTCATCTCGTTCGCGTTTCGTTAAATGTTTCGCTTTGTCGTTTACCGCCGCGTTACAAGCACGTTTTTTAATATTCATTTCCAGAGTGCCGCATGCCTGCAATGAGCTACTGCACCCGGAATTTCATAAAGTTTAATTTCACCCTTATCATTTTACTATCCACAAAGCTTATCCTGCAGTTGCGATGTCGCAATATAGCAGCTTCATCGTCAATTCATTGGCCTCATTGCGGACTTTCATTCTGCACTAATTGGAAAATTTCAATGTAATATATAAAGTTACCGCACCGTAGCTGGCGGACTTTGGCACTTTTTTTTAGGCATACCGATCCAAATTCTTGCAATAAATCATCACCACCTTGCGAATATCAATCGCTGCACTCGATTCAAAATTTATTCAATTTTGTCAAACTGCAGGCTATCATTCAATTAACAAATTGAGAAAAAGGTCGACCTGCACTCTTGTTTGCCTTGCTCTCTTGGAACGGAAGGCTCATCGTTGGATACCAATATTCTGAAGCGCCAGACACAACCACGTCAAAGAATATTATTACTACATAGCGGAGAGGAAACTCCGTAGCGACTTCTATTACTCGATGGAATTTCATTAACGGATTTTAAACGGCTCTCAATATTGTTGTCTGATGTTCTAACCAGCTGAACCTCACAAATTTTCCGTTTATACACGAGACGGTCATCGCTGTTGTTGCAGTTGGTTCAACAACACTCTCGTTATTGCCAAGGCTTCAGAAGCTTTCTGAAATCCAATGGGTCTACATATTCCAAAACCTCAGCTACCCCAACTGGTGGGTACTAATATTCACAAGGGTCCTTCACAGTTGCGAACTGTTTCAATTAATCTACATCTAATTACTCAGCCATCCAAGCCGAGTCGAGCCGAGTCGAGCCACATTTTGGGACCTCTGCAAGATCGCGGGCTCGGCATCCACTTATGGGAGTTTCTATTACTTCTCCGAAGCTACGGGTTTCGGTGGAATGCCTAATTCGACTCTGACCAGAGACCCGAGCAGCCAACAATGGCCGCCCCCAAAATCACCCGAACGATTCTTATTTTATCGCGGAAAGCAGGAGGTTCCTTTTTCCAATTTCATTATTCCGTTTCTCGCGTGACGCGGGCATCACGAACCTGGATCGAATCACACTTTCGTCCTCGTACCTGTCGTGGATGACCACCGCGAACACTATACCCTAACTAACCAAGAACCCGAGACTAATCCGCTCCTAATTTGCGAATAATTGGTAATCGCGTCCACACTAATGTCACTTTGACAAAGACGCGTCCCTTGTTCCGGTTCACCTGCTCTGGCCACTCTTGCCTTGTCCTTTACGTGTAACTTCTCTAACCCACTCGACTCTCGTCATGTGACACAGGCAGCGTCTGCACCCTGTAATTTCTCCCTATTTGTGGAAAGTGAAACGAGCTCGCGGGCTCACGGGTTGAAAATTATTCCTAGACAGGCCATAAATTCTGACAAAATTGATCTGATATAAATGTATTAGTAATCGAACTTCAATGGCCTCCACTCAAGTTTCCTCGAATAACAAATGACGTCAATGCCGCGAAGTGAACCGTCCATTTGTCCAGTCTCTTTATCGCTTAGAGTCAGTACAGCCTGTTGACATTCGAACCTTTGACGAGAAGCTTGAGGACCTATCTGCAGCTCCTGGCTTTCTGAGCTATCTTTTGAACGAGTGAATCTTCTACGAACTTCGATTAGTTTCGCTCAATCCTCTGGGAATTATTGGAAGTGAAATAATATGACAAAGCCAAGAGTAAAAACCGTCTATTCTCTCGATCCTTGACTAATTAGTGATTTCGAAATTGTTTTTCTTCGATATATGAGTTTCTACTAAATTCCAATCACACCTACGCGTGATGTCATGCCTACAGTGGCCCAAATTATCCCAAACTATCCCTAACGTCGTTGTATTCACGCCGGGACGTTTACCGTAATTGGAGGACAGAATAGGGTCGTTCGATTATGGAGAATTTGCGATGGTAAAATCGCAGATAGAATTTAGCCATCGGGGGTACTGGAACGGTATAATTATCTGCGTTTTACTCGGACATTGAAGCAATCTGAAAAGGAGACTACGAGATTGAACCTGCTAAGGCAAGTCAAATTTAATAATACGAAATACGAAATGCCACGCGACGTCCGGAAGGACGATTGCACAAGGTGCCCGAGCGGAGGAAGTCGTCGAGCCGAGAACACCGGAGAGTAGTGGAATGTGAAAGTCGAGTGTCTCGAGAGCCGCCGGCTTGACGGTTGAGGTAACGACTACATTTACGTCAAGTTGACGGCACTCGCTCGCGCCCCGTCCTGCCAGAGGGTGGATAAAGAAGGGAAGACGACGGACGACGTCTGCTGCAGGGTGGATTAAACAAATAAACGACGAACGGTTCGCGAGGCAAGCTTTCGCGAAAATTCTTATAACTCCGCTAATTACAAGAGCCTCGTGCAGTTTATGGACAATGCAGAGTCGACTCGCCAACGGAACGTTGTGCGAAATTTCTATGTGTCGGCATTAAAAGCGACTCGTGGAAACCCTTCTGAGAAAGAAGAGGTCATTGAAAGAACAAAGTCAACGATGTTTATCGGCGAGTTATCGGATAAATGGAGCCTGAAAAACGCCAACGAAACGACGCCTCGAGCGATTTTCACGTTTAATCAAATGAGAGACAAAGCAGATATCGTGGGGACTATGGAGGAGCAGATTGGCGAAAGGGTGATGAATCGTTCGAAAATGAGTAACGTCGACGCGGCTCTTGGGGGTCAGAAAAGACTGACGTATGTCGCGAGGTACTGGAATTGGATAGAATCGGACGTTGAGATCAGCGAAACTGAGGCGATAAGTCAACGTCAGAGTTTCGTCCTTCCGTGTGTCTGGTTCTAGTTTCGTGGATTTCTTCGAGAAGAGGAAAAAGAAAAAACCCCTAAGCGAGAGAAGAGAAAAATACTGGAATCGAGGAAGCCGGAATTAGGGTGAGGAAAGGGAGCTAAGTCGATTTTAATTCAACCGAAGCGCAAATTAAAAGGCATCAATCTGAGGGCTAAAGCGTCTTGGAAGATTACGCAGTTGAGGTCGGGGTTGCCGGAGTGGTAGTATCATATCCGATGGCTCCCCGATGGCTGTTCCCATTCCTTCTTAATAACTTCGCTCCGAGGTAAATGTAGAAGAAATTTATATTAACCGTTCGGCAATTGGACCGGGAATCTCAAGGGAAGAAAAGTCTCGATGCGATACAAAGAAGAACCTCCCGGGCAGAAATCATATTGCAGTTTTCTACCACGAAAAAGTAACCACCCTCTCTCACGACGCTTTTTCCCCATTTCCAATCTGTCGATTAGTTTTCGCTATCAAATTGCCTCTCAGCTATATGGCTGTCAAACCTAACGGAATCAATATCGGCGAATAACCTGTAGGCTGATGCAAGCCGATCGAAGCACACTTTGTGTTCCATCGAAATTCAACCAGCATCCGAAAAGGTTGTGTCTGGTGAAAATGAACTTTCTCTTATCTTTCCTTCCCTTGTGCGTGAGTTCGTGGAACTTTTGATGCCTCAGAGCTCGATACTAATTTAAAGCCAGTCTACCGGGGTACCGGTGGTGGTTGGCTTGGCCAGATATCATTGTGAGCCGCGGGGTACGCTCCAGTCTAATATTACCGTAATTACCTGTACCATTATATCTGTACCAGTCTGGAGCGCGTACTTTGAGATTGAGAGTCTCGTGCACAGAATATATAGCGAAAGCCAAAAGTACCCTCCGAATCACGGTATCTCGGAACTCTGTAGCATCAGTGAAAAGTTAAGGGATAAAAAATTTCACTCTCTGCAAAACTGCGATAGGTACAATTTTCAAACTGAAATTTGGAATTTCACCGAAGGATGGTCAACTCTCTTGACCGCATCTACAGTCTCTCCAAGTCCATCTACTACGACTTGCATCCACGTTTACTCGGGCAGTCTGCGGCCGGGAGGAACCGCGTTGCGGCAGACTTGGTGATAATTACTTTGGTCCACTCAGCCTCCACTCGGCGTTGGCCGCTCTCCTGGATGAATGTATTTGTTGAGATTACGCGAAATGGTTATAAGCGACCGGACTACCCGGCGTACAGTTGCCACCGGGTCTACCCACTATCTCGCGACTGCAGTTACAACTGCACAAAGGTTAATGGATGCCATTGTTGCTGGTAGTTCAGCTGTAGTACAACGCTTTGGTGAGCAGACGCTTCCTACATTCGTTCGTTCGTTCGATCGTTCGTTAGCTCGTATGCCGTATGGCTATTCATTCGCGAGAGAATCACCGTTTTGTCGCCAATTCGACAAAATATATGAAACCCATAATAGCAAAAGTCATTTTTATTTTCTCTTTCAACGGTTCAAAATTCAAATTTCATTCAACACCCGGATATCAATCTTTCCCCCATCCCTTTATTCCCCATTCAATGGAATCGAGTAGGCTGCGGGCAATGACGAGATACGAAAGCGTTCGTCAAATAAAAATGTCGATTAAGCGGTACCTACGTGGGATTAAAGAGATTGAGAGAATCGCTTTCGTCTTTGCCCCATTAGTTATGGTGGTACGAGATCGGAAATCTTGGGAAAAGGAAGGGAGGGCAGCGCAGACACTTTTCGAAACATGTCAAAGGTGATATCGCGGGTCTCTAATGAGAGGGAAGATCAAATAATAGAGTTGGCAAATAGGGGCGGCCTTTCGCGCCACTTTGGAGCACCCCGAAATTGCGAACAGAATCGAGAATCGTTCGATTTCCCTTGATATCAATCTTCAGATCTTTGATTCGTTGAATTCGTCAGAGGCGAGCAGAGTTGGACAATTCTGTACAGCAACGTCATTCAAGTCGTTTCATACATGTTTTAAACGTCTGTCTATATACCCTACCTACAAGTGTTGTAAATTTGCTTTCCCACGCTAAGGACTAGTGGCTGGGCAAACACTGGCAGCCAGGATTTGACCACCACTAGGGATGGCTTAGGACGAGTTTTCGGCTTAACCCAATTGTGGCCAGACGACAACGAAACAATACTCCGTCCTCGTAAATAACTTGAGCCAACTTTCAAGGATTTCACCATTTACAAGCTCCACCAAAATCACTGCTGAGCTTTGTATAATCTGAAACCACGCACGAGTCACGTTTATGACCCACCAGACCACGGATTTATCCCCAATCTAGAATTATCCGAAAAGGAAAAAAAAGGGAACGGATCAACATTTTGTGCAACGCCAGTCGACATTGGAATTGGATTTATACCCGGTGGTGAATGACCGAAATTATCGACACCATGGCTTTCACCCTCCAGACAACCCCTGCAGTATGCAGATCGCGGATTGCCCATGTTTATTCGAGACTTGGCGCCTCGTATGCATAGGCATCAACCATTGATATCCCGTTCAAGAGACGCAGCTCACGGGTGACGGAATAGCCTCGTAACTGACTTACACCGTAAGTCGATGACCAATCTCACAATCATTGTCCAAATTTCGATTGACTAATATCTCTATCGCTTCAACTTTGGAGCCGTTAGGTTGAAACACTTTTGAATTGAAAAGAGAATTTCCATAGGTACTCGTATCCACGCATGTAAAAACGTTATGAACATGATGGACAAATATTTTCGCGTGAAAAAGGTGAAGGCACTAGACTTGTATATATATTTACGTCTGCATACAAAGTGAGTTACCAGCTCCGGGTCTAAAGAAGCCTGATATCGCGAGTAATATCGAGTTGTTTGCATTGCATCATCCCTACTATGTGAAGATAGACGAGGTCCTAGCATCCAGACTTTCTTTTGCCCGTCAGACGTCTGGGTGTAATGTTTCACGATCGTGGTCGTACATTACAAGCTCAGCGCGAAGATATCCCCACTTTTTACAGCAACGTATAATGGCATTAAAAATGGTACATCGGATTCCGGTGGGGGCCGGATACGAACGAATAGCCATGCATAATTCAGAATTTTTTCTACCGAATATTTATATTCCCAGGGTCTCCGAGTACGTCGTTAAAAAAGTATATCACTTCACGGTCTTGGTGAAAAAACAAAAACCGAACCGCATACTCCGGGGTCGCCATAAAATCATTCGAAAGAATTCGCGGTTCGTGAATTGTGAATATCAAAGGGGATGAAAATCAAATGAATATCTCATCTGCTGCAGGCTCGTCGGTGACCCCGAGTAACCCGTAAATCTGGAAAGTACTCGAGCCGTCACTTCGGCACTGGATGACAGTTATTCAGGGGTAGTTTCGGGTCGGCCAGGGTCTTGGGTGGCGGGAAAATTAAGTGCAACCCGGGGTGTAAGGTAGATATGGGACTTTCGAGGCTCGCAGTGGGAAGTAAAAAGAGGGAGCTGGGGTGAGTTACTTTACTTTATGGTAACACTCCGTGGTCCTAGCCTCGCGCCTCGGTCCTTGCTCTGCGGACTTGTGGGAAGAATAATAGAGCGAATGCCAGGAAAAGTACATCGAGCCGTTTATCAAGATTCTGGAATAAGTTACGCGGGGTCGCGCGGCGACGCGACGTGCGAGGAGAGATTAGGAGGAGAAGAGGCGATCACGGCATAATGCAGTCACCGCAGGACGCAAATGATAATCTGAGATAAGTATCGCGAGCTGATTTATCGTCACCTCGACACTTTTACCGCAGCGTGATACAATCCACCTGCGGCTATTCTCATTCCCGAAGTAACAGCCTCGCCCTAATTTCCGCTACCTTTCATCAAAGAAAATCATGATGTCCCACCTCGAAGTTCGTGCTTTACGTATTCCTAGTCGTCATGATGGATTACCGGCCGAATGCAATATAAGTAGGCCTGTCGGTTGGTAAAATGGTTACGCGTCATTTAACACCCTTCCCGTGAATTTCCTAGTTCTTAGCTTGAATACCAGTCAATCCCACGTCTTTGCACATCGGCACGCGACTCTGAGCCTCC
The DNA here is from genome assembly GCA_018420115.1 of Euura saliciscinereae. Classification (NCBI taxonomy): domain Eukaryota; kingdom Metazoa; phylum Arthropoda; class Insecta; order Hymenoptera; family Tenthredinidae; genus Euura; species Euura saliciscinereae. The sequence continues at coordinate 86,959 of JAFFZH010013172.1, forward strand.
GTTTCATCATGATTGTAGCCTGTTGAAGCTGCATTCGGTTTTTCTGAAGAAAAATGTAAATCAGCCATGAGTAATTGAATTGATATATCACTCACATGAACGCTAGGAATGACTCGTCGAACTATGCTTCGCACCCGAATTGAATCAGGAAACAATTAATATTAGATACATTCGCGTGTAAACATATTCCGTTCATTCCCTTCCATTCGGATTCCCTCGGATGATGGACATTGGGAAGCGCGGGTTACTCGCCCTGAACACCGTTACCGGTCACCGCAGGCCTTTGTCATTCGAGCGTGAAATTGTTCTTGCATAATTAATTAGGACGGAAGGGGTTTCGATAAAAGTATTCTACTGTGCGGCCGTTACTGTTATACAATTCCAAGCGGTTCCATGATAATGGGAGAGTCTGGTCGGGTTCAGATTTGAACAGTGGAATCGGTCGATCAACACCACCACCACCACATTCCAGAAAAAAAGAATTACAATGGCTGTGCATACGAAAGTGTTTAAAGTACTTTTGACCATGTATGAATAGGTAAAAGCGAGGTGAACCCGCAGGCATTTCAATTCTTCGTCTCTCAGCTGTCTACATATATAATATGAAAACGAACTCTCGTGACGCAGGTGATTACAAAGTCCCCCAGAGGGTAGACCGTAGACGAGACTGTATCTTCAGCCAAATTACGCGGTTGGTACTAATGTACCGTAGTTTACTTTGTAGGCTCTCACAGTTCAGCTTCTAGATGAGAAATCAGACGTACGCGGTGATACGGTATACGAATTTGTTTCAGAACAAATCCGTCTGGGATCTTGTTACCTGAAGCGAGTCAATTCAACAAACCCCTTTCCGTCTCTCTCTCTCTCTCTCCACTCTCTTGCTGGGAACAATTGAATAGCAATGACTCTCAGCATTGAAATGCCCCGATAGGTTCGAAGTGACAGAGCCCAAACACTTCGAAGTTGGAAGCATACTTTAACGATCCCGAGGTTTCATTTAAATGTAAATGAGCTTGCCTAACAGTTGATATTGCCCAAAGTCAAGCACAGGTGGATGATGACTGCAGTTATATTCTCTATGTCAATAAGTATCCAATTTTATCCCGCTTATCCTTCAGAGAAAACGAGTGCTCCAACCTCGTTGGCGGATAATTGAGGAATCTAGATCACCGCACAGTTAGTGAATTTTCGGTCAGGTGACAAGTTTAGCCGACAAGCGGGTTGCACGGCTTCCACAATTGGGTCCCGAGGGGATCGTTGAATCGGGCTGAAGGAACTGAGGAGAGTCGGGGATACTTTAAACTAGCCAAGCACGGAATTAGTCAGCATCTCTGGGTGCCTCACACTCTGATTCCGGTTCTGCCCGCTCGAACCATGGCTGATTCAAGAGGGCTTTGTGCAGCTAGCGTTATTTCAAAGTGTCCCGATGTCTATCTGCTGTACACGCAAGGGTGCAGTCCCCCGACTGGATTATAATTCGTGGTTCAATGCAGAGTTCTCCACAAAAATGTCCTCGTGCAGATAGAAAATTGCCAAGTTCGACGCGAGCCACGAGGTATTTCCGCCTTGATCTTGGTTTGGGGGGGTGAACACGGAAGTTTCATCGAGGGATACGTCAATTCTACAGAAGAGGTTTTGTTTACGATTGTAGACATAACGTAAATCTTTGGCCACGTACGAGCCCTAGGATTGTGCAAATAATCCAACGTTCTCCCGGATCCGGGATTTGGTCTTTGTTTGTCCGTATCGCGAAGACAAACGGTCTCGGGGACACCGAAGCCCTCAATCATTGCGATTCCTTTCATGCCGAATCGTGAGAGACTGTTGCCGACTTCTGAGCTCTGTTGATTAGCAAGATTTTGCTACCGGAATTTCCAGTGCACAACGGTTGTAACCCTGAGGAGCAGTCTTGCTTTTCTTTTTTCCAGGGTGTATAAGCGGTTCAAGCAGAGGGTGAAACGGCCCTCTAACACCTCTCGGTACACAATGGAGCGTTATCGCCCGATTGACCGCACTTATCACCCTCGTGATTTTCTCCGTCCGGGTAGTCGAGGATGAGAAGAGAATGGAGAAGAGGAGCCAAAACCGGCTAAACGGAAAGAGACAATAGTTTTCTCCCCGACAATCGACTGATTGGAAAGAATTACCGAACGATTGTACACGGGTTCGCTGACGAGCTCGGCATCACAGTTACCGGATGGAGTGGATGTGTCAGTCGGCAGGGGCGTCTCTGGGGTGAAAGCTAACGAGGATGTCCCAGTTTCGCTTCCTCTTTGGCTGTAAAGCCGTTTCCCAACGAACCTACGACGTCGTTTGCACCGTGCTGCCCACTTCCGTTTACATGATGCGGTTCTCATGCTGAGTCAGTTGATAACTGACAAGATGACGACACAAGCCACGATTTTTTCACCCTTTTTCAGATATCAATGTGCAGTGGACGTGTCACATATGTGCGTGCTCAGGTAGTGCATAGCAGTAGCTGTTGAGAGAATGCTCGGTGCACCCAGGTCTGGTAACGAGCTGGTGGACCTCATTACGCATCAGAGTGTTGGTGCACGGGCAGATGTATGCGGAGTAATAAGTTGCAGCTATTACCGGAGCGTGAAGTCAGCCGTTAACCTCCGTAACTGCAGTTCGAGTGAGAGGTACAGTGCTCTTCGAGGCCATGATCTAACGGACAAAATTCCCTCGACGCCTTATAATAACCCGAGGAATAATAACGCCGGCCTTTTCAGACATTGTCCATATCCTAAACGGTCGCCAGAAGGACTGCGATTCCTCATTTATATTCATACCAGTGTTGGTCGACGTGGGATCGATCGTGAGATGCACGGGACTTTATTCCACCTGAATCGTGATTTGTGAATGCAATAAGGATGCAACTGTTATTTCAACGTACGACGGCGCTGAAAATCACTCTCGACGCGTTATATCCTCTGCGATGTTTACGGGTTTCCTAAATTCTCTTAGCTCTCAATTATGCCCCGACACCTTTCCGTTATTGCGACTTCCTCTTGTATTTAGTGCTTTCGGTACAGCGTTGATCGCTACACGCGAAAGAGAGATCAAGGATCTTGCAGCAGAGTACGTGATCTCGATTGACCCGTGAAAATCCCTCGATGTTTTCAACGTACCCCCGGAAATTGAGAGTTTTTATTTTTGCCACGGAAATGTTGAGTCGAGAAATTCTACTGACGCTGACGGGTTGATTGGACAGTTTGGACTGCAGTTTGTGGACGACAGCCAAGCCTGTCTTCTTCCATTTTTCGAACCATCCGTATAACTGTATAGAGGACCATCGTCGCCCGTAAGAATCTCAATTCTCGCACTGACCTTATCGATCCGCCACCTTGATTTACCTCCGGTAAACTGGGAGACTGTCTCACAGCGATTTGTTATCTCTGGACTAGAAGCGAGACGATTGCCTTTGCTCACGAGCGCTAGTCCATAACTCGGGCTAGCTGGACAATGTGGACAATGTGGACAATATGGACAATCAAGCTCGTTCACGGTACGACGAGCAGCCGACGGTGGTGGTACTGGCTGGTCCGTCGGTGAGACGAGTTCGCGGGGATGAGGTGCGGTCAAGACGTGATCTGCAACCCGAAGAAGCTGCGTCAGTCTCCAGCCATCTTTCAGATAAAACCTTAGGCAAACCTAGTCGGAACCTAGTTTCGAAAAACCGTTCGATTCACTCATGGAAATCATTCAACTTTACCGAGTAGACTGTGACTTCCGGCAAGGGGGGATCTCCCCCCCAACCCTTCACCAGAGTTATTCACTACGTGCACAGTTAGCGACTGTGACTTTACGACGCTGACAGTATTTAACAGGCGCAAGGAGCGAACGGGGGAATCATAAAACAAGAGGGTGACGTAACTCCGCGTAATTGCGAGGAAACATCCGGGGTTAAGTTTAGCTAACCTCATCCGGAAGACAATAAAGCTCACAGTTTTCGAAAAGCATCATCACCGGATGTGATATTCTTCCATAAAAGTGTTCAACCTATTTCCAATGGCGTTAGATTGTCTTGATCGTAGGACTATTAGAGGGTGGGGGTGTAATTTGAAAGTTTAGTTACATATATAACAATAAGGACGTGTTAATCGATGGTTAAGAATTAAATCAATTTAACAATCGCTTTCTCTCCTGCATCCAACCCCGATTGTCTCGACTGGACTCTCGCCACTTGTCCTCCGCTCCTGTAAAGCACGAAAGGAGAGGGACTCCACGTTAGTACCAACAATTAAATATTACGAACCACGTACCGCCATACAGCGAACGTCGGTCTACCAGTTACCAGGGTGGCGGCACCCTCCGTTGCATAATTTTATTTATTACCTCTGAATATTCATTCGGTGAGACGGATTTTTACTGCAATTCATGTTAGACACTCGAATTATATCCCGTTAAAGCACTCCGACGACATGAACAGGCTCATGAGGGTATATTCCGTTGAATTTCACTGGTCATGGAACTTCAATTCACTCTTCGATGGCTTCCATTTTGGCCTCTAGGGTCGCTACTAAGCCTTTGAGTATCGATGTTCTGACGTTGTTTCGTCCATTTTCCAAAGCGATAACAATAATTGCGTCCGCATTTATGCGTCGGTTAGATACTCGCAGGTTGTATAAATTAACGGTGGCCAAGTGGTAGTAGCTAAAATTTAGTGTGAATTATAGAATCCCATAAAGTTACTAAAGCGCGTCAGGTCTCTGTTCACCACCGTGCAGTGGCTGCATTGTTGTACAGTTTCAGGGTACTAGTTACTACCAACGACTATGGTAGTAACAGTAACGTGGTATAGGCGACTATTTGCCTGTTTTGCGGCCGTGGAATAGGTTCGTGGGAGTTTGTTTGCATGGAAGAAATGCGGATGGGGGTTAATTCCAGGGGTGCCTGAGCGAACACGATCCCAGACTGCACGGGTGTACGTGTGCAGCGGGTGCAGGGAGAGAATAGGCTTGCGATAATTAGATCGACCAATCACTGTGCCAAAGAGTTTGACGCCGTTCCGTGTCCCGTGGCGTCATCGAATTTAAGCCTGATTACGAAGGATGTTCATATATTAACGGAGAACCTGTCAGTTCTGCAGTCAGCACTGCCACTTCTTCGATATGATGTGCGTGCAGGAGTTTGTTAACCCTTGTAGAAAGTTTTGACGAGTAAATTACTATCGATCTTGAATCAGCAGAATCGCGAGACGCCCGCTCCGCCAGTCCAATGTCAATGCTGCTTTTGATGGGATTTTCATGATTCTTTAGAATATTATGCGGAATGAACGGGGATTCATCGGACACAGATCAGTTTGGAAAATGTGTACGATTAGAATTTTGATCGATTCAGCGAATCAAGATTTACGTTACCGCAAGTTTTGGTCTAACAACAATGCGAGGGTTTGAACCTCGCAGGTTTGGCACCCTTGTGGTTTTGACGAACTCTGTTGGGGTATTTCTCAGGGCTCTGATTTACTGTCGTGAAAACTTTGCCATTAACGTAAATCAGTGTTAATAGTTGATTAAACCGCATGATTTAATTAAAAGATTAAAATTCACGAGCTCTTCGTGTATTAACGTCACTGACATCGACAGTTCTCAAACGTTCGGGATAACAAAACTTACGGGTCGATTTATCCGGTGGGAAAAGTCACGCGCCTGATGGATTAATTTCTAAACACTTTTCCGCTTCTGTGGATGCGGGTCCCCGTCGCAAAGTAAAAACTACCCCGTGCAGTTCCAATTTCAAATTAAAAAGACATCCGCGGAGCTTTTGTCCGGGAGTATCAGATGGCGAATTAACAGACGCCGCCCCCCCTGCAGAGGCGATCAACTTCTAATCCCTGTGGGCAAAACTGCTACGCGTGTCCATATATCTTCGCAATCATTCCGTGCGATTAAGCCAAATCTCGAGAGGTTTAAACTTCCAGTGGGGGGTTAAGGAGCTGTTAAAATTGTCGAGGAGGGACAGACGAGCCTCGCGTTTGTCTACAGCTCGATGAACACTAATATAAATGCAAATCAACTATTACGACGTTGAAAATGTATCCAAATTTTAATCCGCACAACTGCTAAAAAAATAATTTGCACCCCGAGTATAAGCGGATTTCCTTCGACACCCCTGTCAATATTCTTCCATTTCCACTGCGGGGCTAACAATGAACTGATCTGATTTGTCGTCTCTCGAAAGTTCGTAGAAAATTGAGACCCTGAACCCTGTGTCGAGTACCTGAAAATCTCAGCTATAATCTACCATGGGGTGTGGAAAAAATACAATGTCAGAAAAGTTTCGGGACAAAGTGAGACATACGAAGGGTTGGAGAGACTCGGATGAATCCGACGATAAATTTGGCAAACACTTGACGAATTTGACAGGGGGAACGAGAAGATACGTGCGAGCCTACAGTTAGAATGAGTTGCGTACGGTGCGAAGAACAAGAGCAAATAATATAATAGAAGAACAAGAATGTACCACCACCGACTTAGATTTGTCTGAGACGAGGATAGCCGAAGTTGAGCAAAAAAAAGTAAGTATAAACCGAGATGAGAAAGCAGTGTTTGCAGTAGGCGGAGAAATATCTCGCTGTAGAAGAGCGGGCGAAGCTTGCAGAGAAAAGATGTGCTACGCCTAGTTCTTGGGAATTGTCTTTTACAATAAGAGGCTTGTCGGGTTGAAAAGAAAAGTTTTCTTGGTTAAGGGATGAAATTGTGCCAGCCACGTGTCTACCCTCCCCTATTTTTCGCCAGTCTTATTTTCCCCCGCTCATGGCAGCCATCCTTCTTTAGCGACCTTTTCTGCGCCACGCCAAGTTTTCTTCTTCCCTCGGTTATCAACCATCGTTTCCTCGTGTCTTCCTTCGAGCCCTTAGTTTGTATAAACAAGCGGATTCCAACCCTCGGGAAACCTACATCGGACGCTCAATTTCTCAAAAGTTTTCGAAATAACAGATACCTTATCGGTGCTCCTGTGAGATGACTTCGAAATGTACAGAAAGGGAGATTCTTAATCATGGAATCCGCATGAATAAAGAAAATAGGCTGGAAATGAGTGCGAACTTTCTCGGCGATTCGTAGGAAGCTGAAAGCTGGATAGTTTGCCGGGGATGTTTCCTGGCACTTGGCACCTGCGGCGAATCAACTATGGCAAGAAGACCCTCCCGAAGGGGTTTGCGGTCGTCCTACCCCATAAATAAGACCGTGGTCTATGGAACATATACGTGGAACAAGAACCCGGAACCATCTGGGGCGATATTCTCAAGTCTTATATTTCAGCTCGAAAATACGGTCGCATTGGTTCTGAACAATAAGGTGGCGGTGTGGTCGTAGTCGAGCCGAAATCTCCCTTCGACGTAGCTAACAATAAAGAAAATGATCGTAATACGACATCGCGCGGATTTGTCACCGTGATAAGGAGGGAAAAGAAGAAAAAAGAGAACGAAATAAAATATGAAAATAAAACAAATGGAAAATATTTTCTCCGTAATGATTCACGCACCGTGGCACAGAAGGGATACGAAACGAGGCGGATGAGAGAGACGCGGGGACGATAAAGAGAGAAAATAATGCTTCAAAGAAGGACTTTCCCAATTTATCTCAGTTTATTTCCGTTATTCGATTGTTTTGCTCCACCAGTAGGAAATTCCATTTCCTAATCCCGGTTAGCGCGTTAGCTTTTCGCACCTACGAGGTATTTTCACAGAAAAAATCGTTCCAAAACACTGTTTGTCGTTTTGTTTTACTACCAATTTAGTCTTCATCGTGTCTCTCCGGAAGTGGAATGGTTTTACTTTTCCGCGAACTGGGTTTAATTACGTTCAATGGAATGCTCAATAGAAAATCGTATCGAGACGATGTTACGTGAATCGAACAAAGTTCGTCTACGTTCGAACGATCTACGTCACCAGAGTTCAAGAAAAAGTGGTTAAACATATGCAGAAAAGCATCAGTAAGCCGTTGATCATTCAGTTGATGGCAACGTATAATATACCTCTGAAAAAGTTGGAAGATTCAGATCGAAGCTTTGACATTGTGCTACAATAATGTTTGTCATTGTAGTTTTGTATACAGGGAAATTACCAATTCCAACCGACGATACTGCAAATCTACTATTTCAGACGATCAATTATTGAAAAAACATTACTTAACAAACCACATAAACTATTCACAATTATCGGAGAAGCATATGAATTTAACTTACGAACATTCGGATTCAAATATTCAAATTTATATCTCACATTTCATCAAGATTCTATAGTATCATATTGCACGCATCATGTCCGCAAATATCCCGCTTAATCTTGCACGCTAATATTTAGGTCCATCTGATCGGAGGTAAACGTAGACATAATCCTAGAAAAAATTAAAATCAATAGTTTGGGAACAAAACAACGAAAGCCTGAAGCAAAAGAAAGTAAACTACAGACCAAAGTAATTGATAACAAATTTATGGAAAAAAATGTCAGACCAAAATTAGACTGGACTGGTATACTTGCCGGCCAGATGTGAGCAAGTCAAATAATATTCACTCAAGTTTTTACATGGAATTTTTATACTTTATTGGTATGGAGGCCCGCCTTTTTTTCAAGTTCATTATAAATGGAAGCGATAAAGCGGTGAGGCGACGAAATGAATATGCATGCGTTATGAACGTAACGTAACTGTTTGGAGCGGGCCGCAGATTACCACCATTTTGGCGGAATAAGGTGTCGAAAAATTATGTGTCACGATTTTTTTGGTTACTTTACTATTCGCGGTACATATTTGGAACTGTTCACACGGTCGTGGAAGCATTTAAAGAGTGAAAAAAAACTCACCTTTACTACCCTATTTTGTACCTTTAGATTGTCCCATATTCCACCGAGAGCTTCATGTAGATTTCGAGTTGTTATAAAATATTGCTATTTCAAGTTTCAACCTACTTCCACTTCGTTGTCAAAAATACAGTTGCTCCTAATTAATTTTATAACCAGACATTTCTGAAAATTCGAAATTTTTGTCACTTTGAAAATGTTGTATTCCCAGTAATTATCCATGATTAACGAAAAGTTTTATACTTCGATACATCATTGTATCGTGCGGATGTGACAAAGGGGTAAACGACCATCGTTGCAGAGACGTACGAGTGTGATAAATTTAAAACCGTTGTTCAAACGAGTGAAAAATTATCAACCATGCCATTAACTAGATTTTACTTCACGGCAATCCAATCGACTTCATTTGCTATAATCGTCACGGCTTTCACCACTGCACCTATCTAACGTTCAATTCAATACGATACAAATTCTTTGAGTGACAATGAGATAATCGCGAACTACATGCGGCTTCCGTGGTTAGATGGGCTTGATCAGCTGGTGAATTCTGCAGAATCTCCTGAGAGAGAAAAGATCTGGGAATTCGTTCGGGGTATCGAATCCGGCGAGGCTTCGGCTCTGCGAAGTAAGATCACATTGATTGTTCCTCAACCTATCAAATACGTTGACCCAATCTCTTTAATTCAGTACTGAATACTCTGCCCAAGGATGAGCCTGAGATTCAAGAGAGTGATGTCCAAGATTACAGCAAGTCCACCACAGTCGAAGGCAATAATGACATCGATGATAAGGATAAACGCTGCATGGTCCCAGTTGATACAGAATCGAATCGTAGAACTGCTGAAATAAAATGCGATTAATAGATTGTCAATATTGGGACGAAATGGTTCAATAACAATTACGTAAAACTTCAACATACTAGCTAGAGACAATCTAGGCTCATCTCTAAACATATCTCCGATCAATGGTATCAGTGATAGAGGCTGGAAAGCTCTCGGACGGAATGTATTTTTCAAATTTGTTATCAGAATTCAAAAACTCCCGTTATTTCGAGTAAGGTTGCTCAAATTTGTGAAGCAAGTCGTCTGCACTCTGTGCGCTGTTCCCCACGTTAACAAAACCACCAGTACATTGATTAATTGCGACAACTTGAAAGAAACGAGTTTGGATTGGAAGAATTGGATCCAAAACCAGTTTCACATCGGAGGTATTTTCGTGTTTCGATCTTGACGATCTAGATCTGGATATTCCTTTGAAAAACCTCGAAATTACAGAATTTTTTGAAACGCTATCTTCCGCAGATATCAACGGAACTGCTGCTCTACAAATGTTTAAGGGGAGGCTCTACTCGATTATTACCGACATCAGTGGACCGTGTCGCTTATTTTCATAATTCTGAGTCTACGTGCTTAAATCGCAA
>JAFFZH010013173.1:0-10208 GCA_018420115.1 Euura saliciscinereae
AATTTTCTTCTCCGTAGGACTGCGGCTGCATCAGTCTGTGTATTCTGTGATGCCGATATCCTATCGTTCTCACCGTTGTGGAATTTGCAAACTGCGACCGGCTTGGTATTGGAAAAATCCAGAGGAAATGTTGTTGTCTTATGATTGAACTGGTTGAATGTTACCTTCAAGTCACCTTTGCGGAAGTTATTTCGGTATAAAAAATCCATTTTTTAAATTTCAAACACTTGCTTGCAATTATCAGGTCATTTCATTTGAATAGTTCGAGGTTAGGTCGCTATCCTGCAGCTTATACTTGGTGCGCTAGGGCACAGTCATTGAGTACTAGAAATAGCCTTAAAATTTGTATAATAATAATAAATATAATAATATATACTTTACTAAAAGGTATGTATCCCAATTATATCCTCTTTTGCCACGGTAAGTATAATATATATACGATAATTGAGTAAGCAAGTTGCCGTTAATTAATTAGTGCAGTTCTTGAATCGTCATCAATATATTATTTTATTGGTGCGTGTTTGATGAAATATAAAAACCAGTTTTGATGATATACAAGATTGAACAACAATAATTTATATAGGCTTATTTTGCAAATTAATATGAGGTTATGTTCTTTGATTTTCACACTCACCGCGTATTCCGTTACAATATCCACGTATGTACTTTCTTCCTTTTATACGTATGGTTCAATAAGACAAAACTCACGGTAAACCCTTTATCGCAATGATGGTCACATATCTTCATCAATTATACAATGATAATCAGCCACGCTGTACCGCGGCTACGATGAACATGCGATGAACCAGCGATGCGTGTCGAATCCCGCCAAATTATTTGATCCTAACCCTATCTTAACCATGCTGCGACGCAATTGACTCGCACGTCGTGCGACGTATTCATAATCACGCGGTGCGACTCAATACGCTCGCAATGGACCCGCACGACGTGCGACGTATTCATCATCACGCGGTGCGACTCAATACGCTCGCAATGGACCCGCACGACGTGCGACGCATGTCATGCGAGTAACGTGCGTCGCACGATTGTTATCTGGGGGTCGGATGTTAATAGAAGCCGTGAAAAAAGTTTACTCTGGAACATTTCCTCGTGAATTCTGTTCTGTACTTCTTGATATGCTTATTGCAAGACTCTTGAGCGTCTTCAGACATTTGTCCGATTGGCAATAGAGCCGAACTTATTATTTCCGCGCCATGCATCAAAATTTTATGCAGCGAAGTTGGCATATGATACCACGGATACAAGTGCACGAAGTCGCGAGCTGTTTGTATGGCATAATCTCGGAATCTGATTGAAGTGTAAAATATGAATCCACTTTAAAAACAATGAGGGTGATGGGAAAAAAAATCGATTTGGGCCCCACCGGGCCCACCTGGGGCATCAGGCCCATAATGTGAGTACACCCCTGGGTAGAAATATTGAAACCACAGAACTTTTGTCTGGCCCATTTCTCTATATTCTGTGATTTCCTTGCTCGAAAGGGAGAAAAATGCACTTTTCGTTACAAAAATTTGCACCAACAGCGGTTGCGCAAACATGCGCAATTTTTTTTTTCATATTTCACAAGAAAAAAGATCAATCTACAACCTCAAACAAGAAAAACCACTCCGCAATGCCGGCAATTCAACTTTTCTCTACGTGTTTGCAATTCTCCGTTGACATTTTACGTTCATTTTGGGAGAAATCATTCTTTTTTTGATATCGCATGCATTATTACTATAAATTCAGAATTTCATGGTGATATTGTACTTACTTTCCCCTTCCGAATCCATATTTTAGATATTTTTTGTGTTGATTTCTGTTGGCGTCAGTACGTTTTGAACACAACACTGAAAATTACGCTCGGACTGCGCTGCGTCTAGTTCGTGCGAAGGTCACTTTGGAACTGGAATACAACAGCAGGTATAAGGGATCATCCCCTCTTTAGACTGGAATCCGACCCTCGGACTATTCCTCTACCTGGCCCACCACTTCAAAATCCCGGAAATGAAACTTCATGTTTACCCTTTTGGCCACCGATTTGGGTCTCTGTCCCACTGTGGAGCATTAGGTAATAGCAATTCACGTTCCCCTTCCAGAGAACGTTCACCTTCTGTTGACAGGGAGCCGTTTTGCAACTACTGCAGAAAACGAGGACACGTGATCGAGCTTTGCCAGTTACTGATGCGCAAACAACAGGAAATGCAAGGCCAGGCGCGCCGATCAACCTCACGGGAACATAGGTCACCGGGTCGAGGTGACTCCTCGGACTTCTCTACGAAGTCTTTAAACTACGAGGGCGGTCGACACGACGCCGATCCGACGGAAGCCAGGAGGAACGTCCGGTTCGAGGACGGGGGGAGGAAAGATGTTCAGAGGGAGTTCGCACCCTCTGCCACATTGCGCAGGCCCCAGCATCCAGAATTCGCATCAGAGCGCCAGAGCTGGAGAAAGGGGAAGGACAATTCATCATAGACACTGGAGCTGGAGTGAACCTAGTGCACATCGATGCACTGGGCGAGTCGGCGCCGGTCATAGACAAAACGGTAGCAACAATTCTGGGTGTGTCACAAGAGCCATTGTACACGCTCGGAACCACGACCCTCACTACCATGGGCAAGACTAGTCTATTTTACGTCTACGACAGTCCCAGCATAAGCGGAAATGGCCTCCTCGGGACACCCTTCTGCCTGGAGCACCAAGCAGAGATATCTTACCACCACAAAACGGTCATTTCCTGCGAAGCACCTATTAAACCTATCCCTTTTTGTGACAGACGGGAGATTGACGTCGTGGAAAAGGGATACCGCAAGGCGACTCTGCGACTGGCTGCCCGAAGCAGGACTCAGATATCTATCCCCGTAACGAACAACGGCTTGAAGGAAGGATACCTGCCCCGCATCACTACGCCACCGAAAGTTTACATTGGCGGGGTAGCTGTAAGGAATCACGACGGATATTGCTACACGATGGCCATGAATACGAGCGATGAGGAGGTGGAAATCACCATCGCACCCCAAGAGCTGGAGCCTTACGACCTAACAATGGACGACGCCGAATCGGAGGAGGAACCAGAAGAGGATCACCACCAGGACCGAGTCACTCGAATCATCAATGGACTGCGTACCGAACATCTCAACGCTGAGGAGAGGAAGCACGTGACCGAGATTATTAAGGAATTCCCAGACTGCTTCCACCTACCTGGTGACAAACTGGGAAAGACAGGTACGCTGACGCATAAAATTACCACCACTGATAATGTGCCAATCCACACCAGGCAGTACCGTTTCCCTCCGGTGCATCAAGAGGAGATTCAGAAGCAGGTCGGAGGACTTCTTCGTGATGGGATAATACAGCCTTCGTCCTCTCCATACAACTCACCGTTATGGATCGTCCCGAAGAAACCGGACTCACAAGGAAACAAGCGCTGGAGGATGGTAGCTGATTACAGAGCATTGAACGAGAAAACAGTGGGAGATAGCTACCCACTTCCTATCATCACGGACATCTTGGACAGAGTGGGAGGAGCGAAGTACTTCTCTGTGTTCGATCTCGCCAGCGGTTTTCACCAGATAGGCATGGACCCGGAGGACCAGCAGAAGACAGCATTTTCCACGGCAAATGGACACTACGAGTACACACGAATGCCGTTCGGTTTGAAGAACGCGCCAGCAACATTCCAACGCCTTATGGACCTCCTGCGAAGCGGTCTACAAGGTCCAGAGCTGTTTGTGTACCTGGACGACATTGTCGTGTACTCATCAAACCTACAGCAACACGGGTACAGGGTGAAGCGACTGATGCAGCGGCTGCGGCAACACGGACTCAAGTTGCAGATCGATAAGTGCGAATTCCTTCGCACTGAGGTTACATACCTAGGACATATCCTTGACGAATCAGGCGTACGACCGAACCCGAAAACCCTACAAGCCGTCAGAGACTTCCCCATACCTACCCATAAGAAGAACATCAAACAATTCCTAGGCTTGGCAGGATACTATAGAAGGTTCATTCCCAACTTTTCAGACCGAGCCAGACCAATGCAGCGACTACTCTAGAAGGGTATAGCTTTCGTATGGGGGGAGGAGCAACAAAGAAGCTTCGAGGACCTCAGGGATGCTCTCTGCGAGGAACCTGTGCTCCGATATCCGGATTTCACTGAGAAGTTCGTGCTGACGACGGACGCCTCCGACTTCGCAATAGGTGCCGTGCTCAGCCAACGGACAGAGGGGGAGGATCGTCCCGTGAGCTACGCTTCTCGAATTCTGACCAACGCGGAGGCAAACTATTCTACCACTGAGAAGGAATGCCTGGCCGTGATATACGCCATCAACTACTTCAGGCCTTACCTGTACGGCAGAGAATTCTCCCTCTACACGGATCACCAGGCTCTTGTGTGGTTGCCCAACCACCAGGACCCTAGTTCGAGACTGACTCGGTGGAGATTGCGTTTGGCCGAGTATAACTTCAAGATCATCTACAAGAAGGGAACAGCAAACGCCAACGCTGATACACTTTCTCGTAATCCAGCCGCAACTTGCTTGCCAGCAAAGCTGGGGAACGGGAAGGACCCGGATTACAAGCCGGCAGCTGCTCCGAGACGTAATCCGAACACGAGCAGTATAGCCAGCCGATTACGTAATAACCCGAGGGTAGCACCGATCACCTATGGCAGCAGGAACGACTCCATGGACGCTTCCACGAGTCTAGGAACGAGTATCCAGGATCAGCACTCATCCACCCGGCACGAGCTCTCCACCGACGCAAATCCTGACGGGACGAACATTGAGGCAGAGGACGACGAAAGCGATGAGTCCTCTCTAAACACCACAGTACAAGCAAGCCAGGTGCATGATGTCAACGAAGATACCACCGGCGGACCTTGTGAATTGACTACCGACCAGGAAGAGTTCCAGGAAATGCTTCAGGAGAGAGATCCTACCACGAGCCAAGTAATCCAAGAATTGTTACACAGAGAGTTTCCTGAACCATGGTCGCCCCGACGCGATCACGATTTCAGTGAGTCAGAGTTCGAGGAATGTAATGCTACAGGATTGGTGGAGGCTTCTACTACTAGAAACTTATCCGACCAACAAACTGCAGAAACAACGCAACAACAGCTAAACCAGGAACTTGATGATATGGTACTCGAGACTGAGCCTCTGACGATGGAACAGGCGAAGAAGAAAATCAAGGAGCTATCGAGCTCTTCGGCAGTTGCATCCACCAGCAGGGGATCACCCACGTCATCTCACCGGGACGAAGACAACCCTGCAAGCCCATTAGCTGGGCCGGAATCTACCAAACCAGACCGCAGGAAAAGGGTATCATTTCTGCCGACTCCCCGAAAATCTTTACTACCAACGGGAAGGTCAACGCCGTACGGGTCACCGAGTGCATCTTCAGAGTCTTCAGACGAGGAGCTACCAGCGAAAATTCTCCAAAAGCGAAACGAGGGCAGCCTAATTGCTATCGACGACGTCACGGAGCATGACGGCACCAGCGACGAGGAAGTAGGCCGACGCCCGATGCGTAACCTGAGAACCGGCCGCGTCACCAGTGTGAATGACCGGAGACTACGAGACTACGAAACCACCGACACGCTGACGATGCGAAAGGGTAATTACGCACACTTCATTTCTGCTGACTGTATTCTCACTACTCCGGTAGGTAAACAACTACGCGAGATGCAATGGATCCACCCAGACAGCTTGGTGGAAACAATAACAACGAAGGGGCAGGTAGCCATCACCAGACGGAAGAGGGGGAGCATCTTCTCAGTCGCCTGCATGGATCAGTACTACCATCGGATGACCCCGGAAGACTAAGTAGCTGGATTAGAGCTGCTAAAGGCCACCATGAGAGCAGAGAAGGTCGCCGGGATACGAATCGCCGCCAGCGGAGATTCACTCGACACTTGGCAGATCGCAATCCTTAAGTCACTTGTGGAATCTGTATTCCAGGATTATCCGAGCGAGATTTACTTCTGCACAGGGGAGATCGAGACTCCTGTGCCCGAGGAGAGACTGGGAATCGTGAAGAAATGGCACGAAGGAACTACGGGAGGACACAAGGGAGTGACTAAAACGTATCAGAGACTACGACAAAGGTACTACTGGCCGGGAATGCGGAATGACGTACAGGATGTCATCCGATGTTGTGCCAGCTGCCAGACGCAGAAGGTGACGCGGATCAAGACCCGCGAGCCTATGATAATCACCGACACCCCTGTGGAAGCATGGGAGAAGATAGCATTGGACATCGTGGGACCGCTTCCGGTCACCAGGAACAAGAACAGATACATACTCACGGTGATCGACCTGTTGACGAAGCTAGGTCACGCTTTCGCACTTCCGGACCAGACCTCTATATCTATCATCCGAGCCTTGGATCAGGGATACTTCAAACCCTACAGCATCCCCTTGATTCTTCTCAGCGATCGAGGAAGAAGTTTCACCAGCGAGAACATGAGGGAATTTTTGAGGATCAAAAAGGTGAACCACGTAATAACATCAGGGTATCACCCGCAAACCATGGCTCACTAGAGCGGAGCCACACCGGTCTTGTGGAATACTTGCGTCACTACGCACACAACGAGCAAGAATGGGACACCTTGCTGCCAGACGCAATGCGATGCTATAACTCCGCCGTCCACGAAGGAACGAAGTTCTCCCCTCAACGAGATGGCCTTCGGAAAACCTAAAAGGACTCCAGACTCGCTACCCCTGGCTAAACACTGCCCAACCACTACCAAGTATTTGGCGAACCTTGTAACCAGACTGAACGAGCTAGCAGAGGTCGGAGGAAACAACCTGAATGACGCTAAACGAAATTCGAAGCAGAGGTATGACGCAAAACTTAACCCTGTCAAGTTCAAGGTCGGAGACGAGGTCTACGCCAAACGCGAAGCTCGAACTAAGTTGGATCCTTACTACGACGGGCCATACGAGATCGTAGAAATGCTGAACCTGAACACCGCGATAATCTCAGACCAGCGCGGGAAAAGCAAACTGAAGCATCTGGACAAGCTGAAACTGAAAAACGTCGGGCCTAAGGGAATACCACCCTGCGACCAGCAATAACTCCACAGATCTCGCAAACTTCAATCTCGAATACTTCAAATAACTGTTAAACAACACTTCGAACAAATTATATCGCAATGACAATTGCTTACTATGATTTTCCCCTAACTTTTCAGCCATTGACGAACCTCCTATCGTTATCCGTCTCCGAGATCACCACTTGGGCTATTTTTCATTCCCGTGGCCATAATTTTGGAAATTTTTCAAAAATTCAAAAAGCGTTGCACTCACGAAGCTTCAAAGATTGTACGTGAATTTTTAAATATTTTTCCCGGCTGTTTTGGAAGAGTGACGATGAGTCAAAGTTAAGCTACGGAAAAAAATGCCCAAAAACTACGTTTTTTTACATGTATTGCACGATAACTCCCCTTCTGATTTTCGGACAACAATGACCTATAACTCAATCAACGAGGAATGGAACAAGCTTTCAAATCATCTTTATCCGAAGGCTGTCCGATTTTTTTTCACCCAGATATAGCGTTTCGAACCCAAGTGTCTCGATTTTACGTCCCGATAGTAGTTGTAAGTTACATGTAAGTCTACTCTAAGTACATCGGAGAAAAGAGCGTGCCATGAAGGCAAGACGACTGCACGGTCCATTCTAAATCATACGCGAACCCCGTGAACGGAATTAGCGTCTTGGGGGAGGGTGTTACGAACGGCCCTTTTTCTTTCAAATTTCATAAGTGCTTAGTCGTCACATTCCTGCACACGCTCGCTTGCCCGAAAAGTAGGATAAACGAGGATGAGTCAATCCAGGGGCATTCACTGCGTAAACTGCTGATGTCGGGCTTACCACATCAATAGTTTACGAAATTAGAGCAACCCGAGTATATTTAAGGGGTACTGCGGGAGTTGCTCTTCAGTCACAATCTATCCTTTCGATGAGTGCATCCTGGTCAAAGTGCCCAGGCCCCGGAGTCTACAGAGTCGTCGCACCTAGTCGTTGGGTCAGTCTGACGTGGTTGCCGTGTAAGCCCAAGGTAGCGAGGGGGACAGTTAAAAGCAACTCGTCCTACACCTTCAATGAGTAAAGGGCCTAGGACTGCCTGAGGGACGAGTACCGCTGCCAATTCTACCCAAGCCTTGGCGAGGACATCCACGGCGCACTGGACTCAAGACAGGTTAAATCGAAGCCGACCTCGCTGTGACTCTGGGTTCGCACTCGTGACTCAATCTCTCTTGCCTTTCATTTATATTTATTCATTTATATTATGTCATTATATTATTATAACCTTCTTTTTTTATTATTTATATATTTGTTTTTGATTACGTTATCTTTTGCGAAGCACGTAGTTTTGTTTAACAATAATAAACCGTTGATATTCGTTGATTATTGAACGCTCAGGTAATCTATCTGCTACCCTCATACCTTTCCTCAGATCAGCAGGTGTCCTCCGGACTTTATTCGAGCTAAACCCACGAGAGTGATCTTCAGCCGATCGAAGATTACTCTCATTAATTAAAATACGCAGCAACCGTAGCCTCCAGCTCGGTTGCATCGTAGCATGGTCAACCTCATGCATGAGCTCAGGGATTAACTCCAAATCGGATCCTACAGATGGGATGGGAAAATGGGATACATCACACATTAGGACATTAACATGGGATGAATTAACGTTCCTGTAATGTTGACATATTGAGAGGACCAGAAAAAGGAGTAATTGGGAGTAATTCTGTCATCCATATGGCATCAGTACCTACCATTGGAAATAATTTCATCCAGTCTTTTTGTGAGCTCATTTTTTCTCTCATCACTGGTCTTCGATCTGAAGTCATGCATGTCGAGAAGTGATTTGAGCATTTGACCACCAGGAATATTACTTCCTCTGATAGGTTTGACGAGGGAATACATCGATAGTAACCGGAAAAGCTGACCGAAGACTTTTGGTTCAGGATGCGTGTTTGGTCCACAAGATTGTCTGACCAGGCCAAAGAAGCGCTGTAAGCAGAAGTAAATTTTTGTACCCAATTTTTCTTATTGCTTGTGACACGATGTTGGAATTTCACATAAAAATGGAAATGCTTTCACCTCGAGTGCATCCTGATTCAAGCTGGCTGTCATGAGGTACTTAAAATCACACTTCTCAGTTAAATATCGAGATAAGCCCAGTGTGGCAGAAAGCGTCACTAAAAGTCCGGTATCGATTGATTCAGAAAAGATGTAATCTTCCTTGGCATAGTCTTTTGGATTCTGCTTTGTCTTGCTTGCTTTATCGCCAGTTTTTTTGTTTATAAAAAGCAGCTTGCGCATCTGCTGCAATTTTCAGCTTCCTTTTCAACTCTGTATTTGCAAAGGCCTTCAGAGACTTGAAGTAGTGAAGAAAGTCTTCAATAATCTGGTTATGGCAGAATAACAAATTATCAGAGCTTTAGAGAAACAGATTCTCAACTGTTACAATATTATGAAAAAAAAAGAATTTATATAGGTATAGGTGTATCTATACATGCTATATTATCCTATATTGTCAGTACGTGGTATTTTTTCTTCTCTAAAAGGATTTTTCCCCATTAATGATTTTAATAACCCAAACATACCCTACTCTCAGCTGAATTTGGACGTAGAGCATTAAGTGGAGTATTCGTATTCATGACATCTGCCATACTATTAACTTTTTTGGTAAATTGTACAGAGATGTCACAGTCCTCAAAGTCTTCTAACACCCTGCATCCTGTGCTGACCCACTCCAAAACTAGAGAGTGAAATGTTGGGCAATAATACTTGTTTTTTTTCCAATAGTTAATCGGAATCATGACTTCATTTGAAAATGATCAAGCACAAAAAAGTCTTGATTTGTTTCGTTAATACCTGCCAAGTCATTGCCACATTCATTTTTTGCCAGGGATTGGGATGAAGGTGATCAGCTGTGAGGCGCGGACACTCCTTCAGACCACCTTTCTTGACTGCATCCTGGTCCACTACTGCCGTCCAGTGGTCCAGTTTCACATCCCCTTCAGGTGTCTACAGGAAAAAGGTCATTGCTTCAATAAATCAATTTCAATGGTAAGCGTGCATTTTATTCGATTGTACTATGACAATTCAGCCTAATACACAGTGTTACCTGAATCAATTTCTTTTTGAGAAAACAGTTCCGCATGCATTCCATCAGATGAGGGAAGTCTGAT
>JAFFZH010013175.1:0-14723 GCA_018420115.1 Euura saliciscinereae
GGATGATAACAACCATCGGTCCAAAGGGCAGACATGTTGAAATGATTAACCACACCCTTTTTTTTTACATTTTTGAAGCGCTGTAACTCGAAAATAGATCCTTACCATGGTGGCAGACGCGGTCCTTAATGTCTCTTATGATACAAACATCGATATTAATGACGTCTGCCACATGTTTAAATCATTAAAAAATTTTGGCACCCAGCCCATACCGAAAAAAAGTACTGTGATCTCAGTACTTAGTACACAGGATCCGAGTACTTAGTACACTGGATCCGAGTACTTAGTACACAAATTGCAATACTCAGTACACGAAGCAGCAGTACTTCGTATACTGAGTACTAGTACTTCGTGTATTAAGTACTAATACTTCCTGTACTGAGAATTAGTATTGCGTGTACTCAGTACTAGTATTCAGTACTATCTGTATTCAGTACTCATACTGCGTTACACGGTATCAGTACTTATTATGTACTGAGTAACAGCTTTATACATTGAGTACTAGAACTTTCTTTGGTAGCTATTATTTACTTCTTATGGACTATAATAAGTGCACTGTATTGAATTCAGTACTGCAGGACGCACTGTATTGAATTCAGTACTGCAGGACGAATATTTGTAATACCATCATACCTACACAGTTAAAAATAACAATTCTTCAGCTGTTAAAAAAAATGATGGTCACCCACTTTCCCGTTGAGAATAACAAGGTCGTATTGTAGTTCAGAACCCGTTTCTGTTAGAAGCTTCATTCCTGCTGATTGCTGAATTTTGAAGGCGGAATAACATTTCATAACAAAGATGAATAACATTTTTTCAATGTTGCAATAACATGTGTTTTTTGTAGGAAATCAGATACAATAACAGATTAGTTTTGTTGAAATAACATTATTTCCTTGTTGTGCTGACACTCTTTTTTAGTGCATCAACAACAAAATCTGTCATCATTTTATATGTAAAAAAACGGACAGGTTTTTCCCGTAAACGTTTAACAATAATGGGTTCGGTTAAATTGACAGAAATATTCATGTGGACTTTCTGGGACAGGTAAAGGATGAATCCCACCTATGCGTTTCGGTGCGTGTATATCTATATATATATTTGTTTCATTTGTTTCAACAATGATACGCCGCACCGAAACGCATAGTTGGGATTCATCCTTAAAAGATGTTAAAATTACCAGATTTGTTTTAACTGTATAAGTACGGTATACTAGTACTAGGTACTAAAACTACGTTCCAGGTACTAGCACTAGGTACTGTGTACTAGTACTAGATTGGAGTACTAATATTGCTAGTATTGCCTGTACTTCAAGTACTGCCCTGTACTCGCGAAATCAGTACAGCTGTACTTAAGTACTGCATTACTAGCTGTACTTGAGTACTGCGGTACTAGCAGTACTTCTCAATACTTTTTTTTGGTAAGGGAGCTCCCTAACTATTACCTATACAACTCCTGATTCCGCCCCCAAATGGTAAATAGGCGAACGAGTGTCGTTTCGCAACTTCATCCGGCAAAAACCTGTCCGGATCAAATGTCATCGGGTCTGGCCAGTAATTTCCATTCCTATGCAGGTCTATGATTCCGAGACAGACTGAACTTCCTTTCGGTATAATAGTCTCGCCTGAAATTCGGATAATATTCAATCCAACATGAACAGCTTGCTTTTTTGGAAAAATATAGGTAAAAAAAGGGTTAAATCAAGCAATGCTTCAAGAGATCAGTCAGCGAGGATTTTGATGCCAGAAAAAGAGGACGAATTCATCAGTAACATGGTAAATAAAAGACTTGGTCAAATTATACCTATATCGAAATCTTCGACCACTGCCCGAGTAATGATAGGTGCGATCGGAAAGAGACGTAATGTTTCCTTGATTACACGCTCCAAGTACTGCATACGGGTCAAGTCTTCCGGCGTGACAAGAACCTCTCGGCCGTCGTCCTCTCCATAAATTTCACGGAGCTCCTGGTACGCCTTATTCTGTTGGAATTCACTATGCAAAGTTATTCTCTGAATTTCTCTAAATGGGCAAAACGCAAATTACGTCATGTACCTGTATTTCCATGTTAGATGCCAACGCTAACATTGCGAAGGAACTCGCAGTTGCAATTGTATCATATCCCTGTAAAAAAAATGGAGATTTAATTGACATCCAGTGAGGTCCTTGAAATTAGCCACGGCAGAATCAGCTCCTCCAAAGTGTCACAAAGTGATTGTACCGATATTCTTGATTGCATGGAATGCTAGTATAGAGCTGATTCCGATATTTCGTACATTTCATGCATGGCTTGTGATATGCCATGTTTGAGATCGATCGCAATATACTCACGCCTATTATCATCGTATTCACTTCGTCACGAAGTGCCTTATCTGATAGAGTTTCATTGTTGCAAGACATGACTATGAGAGGGTCCAATAGTGTCATTCGTCGAGGTTGGCGGGGACCTGTAACGAAGTAGTTCAATTCGACAACTTCTGTTAGTGTCAGCTTTCATTTGTGTCCACGATTGTGCGGAATCAAGTTCCAGTTCTGATAATAAATTATCAACATAATTGTTTAATGTTTGCGTTACGATTACCGTGAGATGTTAGATTTTTTTAATAAAGAGAAAATGTGAGATCATTCCGCAGAGATTATTAATCAGATACATGCACATTATTATGCTATTGAGTTTACGCAACAACCTTCGAGGTAACCCATTATCGACAATAATGGACTTGGGATCTTGAAAAAGAAGAAATGGAAAAATAATGTTCGTGCTTGACGTCACGGAAAATCTGTGTTGTGCTAGCCGAGGTATTTGCGACATAAAAGGTCCCACTTTAGTACTACCAAAAGAATTCTGTTGTCGCGATTCTTGGGACGCCCTTTTCTACAAGTTTATGAAACAACCACGTCACACTTAAATTATAAGAATATGTTATTATCTGTCAATTTTATCTTATCTCCCTGGTATGACTCCAGCGAATGGGTGTGTACTTGCGTTTTTTATCCTTTTCATCAGCTGGATCTGACTGACTTCTGCGTTCGAGGTGTTCTTTCCTTCTTGTTTGTATCATCTGGAGTGAGACACAAGTGAAATTTTCCACCCTATTATTTCAGTTTATTCACTTAATTCTATAATACAAATTGGGTCACCTGCGATTATGCCGAAGCCAATTCTCTTGACTTGATCGAACACGAGAAGAAAGAGTTTGAAATATTCGTCAGTTGATGTGAAAAAATCTCAACCCAAAATGAATATATGCCTATACTTACGTTATCGGTGAAGTCGTTCAAAGACTTCAAGTCCTCTTGCTGGGTTTTTCCTAGTCGTGTACGGTAGAATATGAAGTCCGGGTGCAGCCAGAGATGGAAAATTCTCTGGAGCATGGACGCCAATACCCTGAGAACGTAATTAAGATCATGCGATGAAGAAACTTTCTTCGAGCAAAATCCATGCGAGTTTAAAATGAAAAGAATGGCCGAAAAGATTGATAAGACTCAACTTACTTCTCAACCATATCCGCGTAATGGTTGCCGTCCGGTTGTTCTGTCAAGTTCACACCAACGGTAGTTTCTGAAGTAACGAATGAATAAATCGTTCAACGATCGTACTATGATCCCGCTTGCTGATTACATACCGCAGATGGTATTCAACGAGTAGTTAACTATATGAGGATGGAGTATTTCGAATTCTGGTCCATCCAAATGTTGTTCCATCTCATTGACCATCGACACTGCTTCGGCAGCAAATATTCCAACAAAAGACTGGAGATTTTTTAGTGTGAAACTTTGCTGAATCAGTGGTCGATGTACTCGCCATTTCGCAACTACAGGGTGAGAAAATTCTCAATCACCCTATTTTATTTATTTTCTGTTCAGTCGTGACACGTACAAGACGACACTCACCAGGTGCCGTAAACAATCCTGTCCCCACGAATGATTCACCGAAGTTCGAGAAAGCAGATCTCCCGAGCATCTTGTCACTTCGACACACGGCCTACAATTTTCAATTGTTTCGCCTTTGTTAGATTATTATTTACAGCAGAACTACGTCGTATTTGGACATCAGTTGTGTAGAGCTGACTCGTTTCAAGTTTTGAGTTCCACGTATCTCCAACTGTAAGGTATTATTACGGATATGCCGCAGTGAATAGTGTCTTCTCACCTTGATGTGTTCGGGGGTAGTAAGCGCAAAAACTAAGTGGTTCCCAATCCACACCGGCACAGGTGAAGGGTACGATCTGAACAACTCAATCATTCTGTTCATGATAACTAGAATCAGACGAAACGCTGTAATCTCAACATTATACTCGGCTAGTGAGTCACAAAATACCTAAAAGTACCTTCGGTGCTCCCGAGAAGAAGATGCGCACTGCCTATGAACGGTAGGCTTGGAGGTGCCCCGGATTTGGAAATTCGATTATGAAGGAGTTGCCGTCGTACCATGAATCTTGTTATCTTGAATACAGCGTAGACTATCGAACACGTCGCGACATACAAGGCTACTGTAAAAAGCTCCATTCTGGGGATAAGTATCGATTATTTACATTTAGTCGAAGCACTTGTCAATTTCATTGAACAGTTCAGCAGAATTACAACTGAGTAGCAGATAATCACTCACTCGGCGCCGTTAGATTTATCTAAACTATACCTTTCCTCCCAAATAGATCATCGCACAATCGCTCACGCAAAAATAGTGGCTTTGAACCAATCAAAATCAACCTCGCTAATTGTAACTCGCTGGGTATAGCCCTCACGCCTCCCAGCTTATCTGACAGCCGAAATGATTGGAACTCTAATTATTGTGAACCGGTTTTATGACTACCAATATGACTTAAATACGAAATGATTAGCGTACCGGTGCCGGCAGTTCATTGAAACGTCGAATTTAATGGGCCACTCCACCAAATCTAGTACAAAAACGTGACCAACCAATTTTCCATGTTTTTTTTTTATGAGTTCTTCACGTTATTTAGGTGTCGACAAAGATGTTTTGGGAGTATGAAAGATCTCCGACCTCAGTTAGTACGGGTTTGTATATGTGAACATGTTATACATTACACATACATTTGCAAGTTGACATCGTAATGCATAAATAATGACAAGAAAGCCACACATTTTTGTTTAAACCGCAGTCCGCAATCGTGACTTGGACGTAGACGAGCGGAAAATTTAATATGCTTTTCATCGGAAATGACCTGAATTTTCAGAAAACGATGGAAAACATGGCAAAATTAACATTTTAAGATTTATTTATCGAATTTTGCGCTCAAAATTACAATTGAGTCAAAAATGGTCATCATGTCCGAAAAATTCAGAAAATTTCCGACCGGAAACTGTGCTTGAAATTTCTTTCCGAGGCATTTTTTGAACCGTTTAATCAGATTGGAAAATTCCGAAACAAAATTTGATCATTATGAAAACCCTTACTAACTAAAGTCAGAGATCTTTCATACTCGAAAAATCTCTTTGTTGTCACCTGAATAATGCGAAGAGTTCATAAAAAAAAAAAAACATAAAAAATTTGGAGGACGAATTCCCGTACAGGATTTGGTGGAATGGCCCTTATAATATATATCATAACGATACTTAGATCACAAGGCTACACGATTTTTAGTGAAGTGTGAAATTTCCGATTTCCTCTAGACTTGTTTTATGTAAAAAAAGGGAACCGTCTCGATTTCACGATACGGCGGCAGGATACCCATTATCTGACAGCTGATTAGGGTAAGGTTGCTATCGATGGACCCCCTAAGCAAAGTTGGTCATTAAAATTGGATTTTGAGTCGAAAATGCAAAACCACTGGTGGATGTTTTCTTCGAAACCTATTCTACAGAGCAGTCACGAGTGAGCAAGGTTATTGTTAATTTCTGATTATTTATCACCGATTTTCTGTTTTTTGAATTTGGTCCATTCATGGCAACCCTGCTCTATGAATGGATCACCCCATCTCCTTCGACGGACCACTGAAATAATGAACATAAAACAATACAATGACCTAATGACCTAATATATTGGTGTAAATGATAAATTGATGACGTATGAATAGATTTTCGAGATTTCAAACAAATTGTGGGTCGACCACGATAGATGCTCTCAACAGTGTCTTACAAACTGAAAAAAGTAATACCTTTCATACTGGTCCATTCATAGCGTTGTTGCCCGGTCCATCCATGGAAATTCGCATCGCAACAGATAACCTATCCCACTACCACAAGATGGAAAGATACCAAAAAAGTATCGGTATCATGTTGAAGAGCGAAGTATAAGGTTCAAAACCATCCAACACGATTTAGGAAAAATCACCGATACAAGGGTTCAAACACGTTTGCCAAATCAGGAAAAATAGGATCAGAAAGGGCAAATTCCTACCTCGCTCAATTTCAGCACACCTACGGCACCCATGTGACTGTTTTTAACATGGCCACTCTTTGGCCACTAGTAGACTTGATTCGCACTGATAGCAACGCCAAGCACTAACACATACCTGAGATATACCACTGGTCCATCGAAGGCAACCTTACCCTACTGCTTATCGTATTCGTCTTCAACGTTGCATATTATTCTGATATTATCCCTTACCTTCTCCAAAGCCACAGCGGGTCCTAATCTAGCGAACAATGTAATAAGCGAAGTGTTTTTAAATCAGCGACACAGTCATATATTTTTATATTCAGATACCCGAGAAGTGCATGAAGAATCTATTGATTGAAAACAAGTTACACTGACTCTATGAACAAAACTATTAAAATGTCAATCTGAATCTTCAAGAGAGCGAATTGATAATATCTGTTTAGAGTTTCACAACTGTCTCTGATAATCTAGATAACACCCAAGAGTCTAGCTTCAGCCATAATTGTGAAAATATTTACAATGAAACGTGTGACTGCGGTTTTCACGCCCTAGGGTTCAAAGTCGCGAACTCCTATTGAAAAATTCCGTGAGTTGAGCCAGAATATTTCCTGACCACTAGTATCAATAAGTTCAACATCACCTGCTACTTACTTCCGAACGAGAGAATACGAGAATCAAGATCAAGACTAAAACTCAACTGCCAAGAGCAGATCTGTAACCTGCCCTATTATATAACTTCTACCGGAGTGTAATTATTCCTATGATTATTCTGCATCGCTCTTCAAATCGAGCGTAACCCCCCGCGGCGCGCTGAGGCCCCGCATGCACCTAATCGTAGTCTGCGTAGCGATTCAGTGCAGTAGGATATAATCTTACGTAACCTATAATTATATAAAATATAAAATGCAATGCGTAAAAGATATACGTAACAAGTGCACATGCAAGTGCATCAGGGTAAAGCGTGAGATTAAATAACTATACTAAAGTTCTGATATAGTATGATAAGTATACAGGGTGTTCATGATAACTTTGGCAAAAATTACAGGGTGGGTAGAGGACCCAAAAACAAGGATTTTTAGTACTGGAACCCATGTCCGGAAATGTACCCATACAGAGCTATGGCCATTTTTCTATTTTGGTTTGCGCTCCTGTTGCGTACTCGAAACTCGCCTCTATCAGGCGTATGTCGCGTGTAAAGGAGATAACAGTCATAAAAATGGCAAGTTTTGCGTCTACATGGTGGGGTCTTAATAACATAAACAACGGAAAACAAAACAAAAACATCATAATTTTTTACTCAACTCAACAAAACCATCATAATTTTTACTATTGTTGTGTTGTATTGTTGAGTTCCGTAAAACCTTGACATGTTTTTGTTGAGTTGAGTTAAGAATTACGTTGTTTTTGTTAAGTTTTCCCTTATTAAGTTTAGTATAAAATTACATTGTTCTCGTTAAATTTTCCGTTGTTAAGATTAGTAAAAAATTATGTTGTTCGTGTTGGCTTTTCCGTTGTTAGCGGTTTAGTACAAAATTATGATGTTTTTGTTTTGTTTTCCGTGTTTCAGTTTCTGTTGTTAAGTTCCATGAAACCTTAAGATGTTTTTTTTAAGTTTAGTACAAAATTATGATGTTTTTGTTTTGTTTTCCGTTGTTTATGTTGTTAAGACCGCACCATGTAGACGCAAAACTTGCCATTTTTATGACCGTTATCTCCTTTACACGCGACACACCTGATAGAGGCGAGTTTCGAGTATACGTAAGGGGGCGTCCACATATTACGTAACGCGTTTAGGGGGGGGGGGGGGGGGGGGGGGGGGGGGGGGGTGGTGGTGGTTGGGGGGGGGGGGCGGGGGGGGGGGGGGGGTCAGAAATTTTGTTACGTCACATTTAAAATACAGCTATTTTGACTCTGCGGCACGTAGAGGTTTTATGCAAGTCCGCACTGTACCGATACTGCACGTTTCGAAGCCTGTCTACTCAGCCGGTAAAAGAGGGTAGTGTAGGGCGCGAGGCGAGGTGGTACATAGGTACATACTGCCCAGTGACGTTACGTAACAAGTAGGGGGGGGGGGGTTTATCGTTTGTTACGGTGCGTTACATGGGGGAGGGGGGTCTAAAATGGTCCAAAATCGCGTTACGTAATATGTGGACGCCCCCTAACAGGAGCGCAAACCAAAATCGAAAAATGGCCGTAGCTCTGTATGGGTACATTTCCGGGCATGGGTTCCAATACTTAAAATCCTTTTTTTTCGGGTCCTCTACCCACCCTGTAATTTTTTCCAAAGTTATCATGAACACCCTGTACATTTAAAATCAATGCCTCGTCACACGTGTAGTGTTGAATTCTGTCTTTGTCTTTTTTTAAATTTATCTTTTATTAATCTCGTTTATCTTAAAATGAATCTTTAGTTAGGTAGGTACAGTGAAACCTCCGAATAGGCGCCCTCTGAATAGGCTACCTTCCCATAATCCTCGCTCGAGCGCTTCCCCCACTCACTCTGTTTACGAGCGTTCGGACGCTTACCTCTGAATAGAGAACCTATTGGGAAACGCTTCGAGTCACTTATTTACATGGGTATATCACGTCAAAAACAACACACACGGGGTCTCTATACAGAGGTAACGCCGGCGACGGACCCGAGGCGTGCCAGCGAGCTGTTGGTGGGGGAATGTCAGTTCCAAGAATTATACTCCCCTAACCGCCTTCGAGGTAGCCTATTCAGAGGTTTCACTGTACTTATCTTTCGGATAATCTGGTTCACCGTGTGGGTATTCGGAATAATGGTGACGTCTCGCTTCGTAATTCGTCGAATTTGCAGTAGAGTTTGTTATAAAAATTCGGTAACGACTGATTACTAAAGAGTTAGATCATGGACGTGTGAGAGTTAGCAGGAAAACGCGGAAGTCTCACTCGATCCTTGATTGGATTGGGTATGGCGGTTCGTCTATTACAACCTTATTCAATTTTACATGCATTTTAGTGCAGGTGGGCTATTCGAATGTCACAATATCGTAATTATTTCAATTAATTATTAATGAAAAAAAATTAATTATAATATTTGATCTTAACGATCTTGTACAAATGCCTGAAGTCTATCATTATACATATATATATATATAGTATATAAAGTTGTGAATTTCCTTTTTCAACAATTATTAATTTTATCAAATATAATTTGCTTATTTCACAATTTGTTTTATTGATTAATCATTCATTCATCCACACAAATGCATGCAAAAGTTTTCAATATATAAATAAAATTAAAAATTGTAAATCCTAAAAATTTGTAATTCGTACAACAGTCTTTGATTGTTTTTTTTTTTTTTTTATTAGAGACTATGAATAGTCATTTCTAATGTGACGTAGGCTTATACTCGAAAAAATTAATTTTCAAATTACGTATAATTTTATGATAATTCTTGAGGAAGGCTTTCTTTCGTTTCCGGTCTCGCAACCGCAAACTAGACTAGTCGATTGCTTCCACTCTCCTAATCAAATGATTGCACTGGCACGTCAATTCAAACTGTGCTTCATCGTCACACTGTATACTCCAATTTTCTCTTCAGTTTCCCGTTTTCCCGGTCCGAATCAGAGTCCGCCGAATCGTGAAGTGGCGGAAATTCCGGAACGGCTTCGCGCTGCGGCATCCAACCTGTTGCTTGCCCAGCCATTGCCGTGCCCTGATGCATCGGGTCGTATCCCATCGAACCTTGAACATTGAACGGTTGAGGGCTTCCTGGTGGTGCCGATGATATCATAGATGTCGTGGTACCCTGGCTGGCTTCACTCATGCTGCACGGCGATGCTCTGGCTGCTTCTTTGGCTGCGTAGAGGTTGGCCTCCTCCTGAGCTTTGCCAATGTTCTTCTTGTATCGTATCCTCTTGTTACCAAACCAATTGGACACCTGACTGACCGTGATTCCACATTTTCGCGCCAAATCTTCCTTAGCTTCTTCGCTCGGATAGGGGTTGCTGAGGTGTGAGTAGAAGTATTCGTTCAGAATCTCTGAGGCTTGTTTGGTGAAGTTTCGCCTCTTGCGTCGCGCGTCTAGAAATCGACTTCTCAGGATCATTACCGCCTCGCATGTTGACTGTTTCAACTGCATCTGGATACTCGAGAATTTCTTATGGATGATTTGCACCATTCTATCGATTTCCTTCGGCGTAATTGGCCTGGTACGACTTTGTTCCCTCAAGAGATTCATTACGTGCGTCGTGAACTCGTTGCACGCCTGTTCATATCTCTCCAATTCCTGGTGATAAATTTGTCTGATTTGAGCCAGCTTTGCTCTATAATCAGAGTGTTCGATCGCGTTATCTAGTTGTTCTGGTGGACCAGCCGACGCTGCGGGTCCAGCAACGCCTTCGGCTATCAGCATGTTGTCCAACCGCATGAGCTGAGGATCGGGTGGTACTTCTTCTTGCGTGTTACGGAGCGAGAGAACTGTCTTTTCCTTTATTTCGCACAAGATGGAGAACAGGGCCGGTTTCATTCTGTGGCAATTCAGCGTGTGCTTTCTAGCTTGTGCCTCGTCCAAACTTTGGTCAGTTATGTTTATAATTTGCTGTAATATTTCGCCGATGACCTGTTCCCTCGCCTCAGCGTTCTGGTCGGGGCCCCGGTTGCCCCCCATCGGACCCACACCTGAACCACCATGTTGCATCATCCTTCCAGGTTAATAGTTTAATTTTAATTTATTTTTATTGTTGTTAGTTATTAATCATTTACTTTTTTTAAACTTATTTTTCTCAAAAGGCATAGGCCGATTTCAAACTGATGCTATTCGGATGGCATAACTCTGTACCTCACAAGGCAACGTGCGGCCCGTGATCAACACTGCAATGGACAAATTGAATCTAATACACTGCATGAATACACGTCCTACTGCTCCGAAAGCCCACGGTAGAATGATAGTTTGAACGACCGTCCGTTTCACGACATATCCTGTATCCACCGCCCTTCGTAGAATTCTTTAGAAACCTTTTGTGCAGGAGCAGCTGTGTCCCGCAGGTAGATAATACCATTAGGAAATGGCCCACGACCCAAAGTTCTTGCGGAGAAGGACACGTTAGGCCCGGTTGAGGTGCGTGACCACCCTGAAATTTCGGGAACCTCGATTTTTTCGTTTCCTTTTATAATTAACATTGAACCTTTACCTTGAATTTAAGAGCATGCTACAGTCATTCTTTACTTTTCTTTACCGACCGTACCCGGTTTTCACTTGTTTTCGCTGATAGCAAAGCCTACGCGTCACGAGCGCGGGAAAGGAACCAACAGCGCAATTCTAGATGGAATTCCGAAGATGTATATCGGAAAACTTGTTTGTTTCATGCAACAATGAAGACATATTCTTGAAAACTGCACAAAATGGTAATTGTCGATGTCAAGCGGTGATTGTGAGTTTCGCCCGTTCATCATGGCCGCGACCACCGCTTGACATCGACAATTACCATTTTGTGCAGTTTTCAAGAATACGTCTTCATTGTTGCAGGAAACAAAGAAGCTTTCCGATATACATCTTCGGAATTCCATCTAGAATTGCGCTGTTGGTTCCTTTTTCGCGTTCGTGACGCGTAGGCTTTGCTATCAGTGAAAACAAGTGAAAACCGGGTACGGTCGGTAAAGAAGAGTAAAGAATGACTGTAGCATGCTCTTAAGAGAAAAAATGGACTCCAGAGGTCCACCGGTTACTAGATTCTCTTACTACCCGGTGAGCCACGTGCCTTGTCACTTATAGTTTACGTTCAATCTTTACGTTACGTTCGGAAAATCTGAAAGTCGATTTTCTCGAAAACTCCTTATTCCAGGCCGAGAGGGGTACGTTTCTACAGAGTTCGTTTCTACAGAATACGGTTCTACAGAGTTCGTTTACACAGAATTCGTTTCTACAGAAGATAATGTCCACAAAGTTTGATTCTACAGAATGAGTCAATGCAGGATCGTTTCTACAGAGTTCGTTTCTACAGAATTCGGGTGTGGAGGTTCGATTCTATAGAATACGATTCTGGAGGTTCGTTTCTACAGAATTAGGTTGTGGAGGTTCGTTTCCGCAAACAAATAGATCCTGTCCATCTGCGGACCAAATTCTGTAGAAACGAACCTCCAGGACCGTATTCTGTAGAAACGAACCCCCGGAACCAAATTCTGTATATATCGCTACCTTCTGCGGTCACAGCTTCATCTCACGATTCCTCTGCTCTAACGTTATTTTCATTGCGAGCGGATACGACAGAGTTGAACTAAACATGGTGCGTTGATGTGTAAATCACGCTCAACCTATTCGCCCACTTCGTTCAACGAGCCGAGTTATTCCTTCCACAGACTATGCTGCCAGCCATTTTCGGACATTTTCCAGCCAGCGCATCTTTTCGTCAACTACTTCACTATGGTCAGGGAATACAATCCGGCAAATTTAGGCAGTTTGACTGGCTGGTTGCTGTAGAGGTAATCTGCGACTCCTCATTGAATCAATGTTGGTAAACAATATCCATGTGATTCGTGTTCAAAGGATGTGACCCACTTGTACAACGAGCTCGGTAACTCGGTGGAGATGCGCCAAGTCGCTGACGAGAATTGGACTCACTTCGATCAGACTTGGGTCATCCATGCCAAGGAACTCGTCTACGATCCCATCATCGCAACGCTCAGAAAATCCTACAATTATTCAGTCTTTCAATATTATTATATCTGGCAACCCTTTCCTACCCAAACAAAAATATCTCATAAGTTTCTGTTTTAATCTAATAAGAATTTCAGTTTGCATTTGAGCGGTGAATTGATAGCAATGTTACAACTTCCATCGTATTAGCAAAATATTGTAATGCTGCAGAAATAAATATTATCCCGAGTGCAAATCCGCCCGTACGGAAAAAACTACTGGATACTACTAAAAAAACTACTGAGAAACTACTGAAATTACTATTGGAATACTACTGAATAATAACACTGTTTTTCAGTAGTTCCAAGACTGTAAATTCGCGATTACTGGTGACTACTGATGAGTAGTAACTTCTGATCAAGAGTAACTGCTAGTGAATAGTAAACATTGGCGAGTAGTGACTATTGACGAATAGTGATTTCTGGTGAGTAGTACATTCCAAGCAGTTCCAAGACTGTAAATTCGTGAATACTGGGAACCATTTCCCAGTAGTTTACTACTTGATGTTGTACATAACACTAATTGTAAGTAGTCACCAAGTAGTGTACTATTGATGCATAGTGAATTCTTGTGAGGAGTATACACTCTCAGTAGTTCTAAGATTGTGAATGCACATAAAAATGAAGTATCGAGTAGTCTATCAAGTAGTTCACTACTGGTAAGTGGTTCTCAGTATTCGCGAATTTACAGTCTCAGAACTACTCAGAGTGTACTCCTCACTAGAATTCACTATTCGTCAACAAATCCCTCATAAGTAGTAAACTACTGCTGAGCAGTGATCATTGGTGAGTAGTTACTATTGACTCACAGTGAATACTTATGAGTAGTACACGCTAAGTAGTTCCAAGACTGTAAATTCGCG
Organism: Euura saliciscinereae; assembly: GCA_018420115.1. Lineage (NCBI taxonomy): Eukaryota > Metazoa > Arthropoda > Insecta > Hymenoptera > Tenthredinidae > Euura > Euura saliciscinereae. The sequence goes on from JAFFZH010013175.1 coordinate 13,867, forward strand.
AATACTGGAAACTACTTACCAGGAGTGTACTACTTGATATTCTGATCCCCCGTGAGTAGTACGCTACTCCGGAGTAGAGAACCACCGCTGAGTAGTACTGTTCAGTAGTATTTCCGAGTATCACTGTCCATTGGTACTCCCGAGTAGTACTGCCCAATGGTACTTGCGAGTAGTACTGCCCAGTGGTACTTGCGAGTAGTACTGCCCAGTGGTACTCGCGAGTAGTACTGCCCAGTGGTACTCTCGAGTAGTACTGCCCAGTGGTACTCCCGAGTAGTACTGCCCAGTGGTACTCCCGAGTAGTACTGCCCAGTAGTACTCGCGAGTAGTAATCCCCAGTGGTACTCGCGAGTAGTACTGCCCAGTGGTACTCCCGAGTAGTGCACTACTAACGAGTGGGACACTACTGGCTAGTAGTCATTTTACCAGGAAGGTGTGGTACTCAATCGTTAAATATTTCTGTAATAGTGAAATTACAATAGTAATGCATATCTTGTGCATGACATAAATGTGATCGATATTCATATTTTTGCTGTGGGCTGATTGAATACAATCAGTATACACCCAGTAAAATAATTCTGCAGGCATAATAGTTCAACAGTTGAATGGATTATTAGTTAATACCTATTCCATGATTTTTTCCTATAACCTTCAAACCGCGTTTAAGCAAGATTAGGATCCATCTGCTCTATCGCAGTAGACCGTAATCCATCTAAATCTCTATTTTCCATGATTTACAGCTAATGGCGCAGCAAGATTTTGGTATATCTACTCTATCCCTGACTGTATTTCATCCAAATGTCTAGTTTTCATGATTTACAACCGATGGCGCAGCAAGATTTTGGTAAATCTATTCT
>JAFFZH010013175.1:21915-34371 GCA_018420115.1 Euura saliciscinereae
CGAACAACACGCTGACCCACTTGAAAAACTCGTTAAAGAGGTTTTTCAAACCAGCTTTTAGGGATGTTGGTGAGACAGATGCTAAAAGCGATTCAATTTTAATTGTCTCTTGGAGGCAAGTTTTATATTCTATTATTTGATATAATTGGAAATAGTAAAAAAAAACATCCAGTTGATGGTGTAATTGGATCGATTGAGCTTGTCAAATTTAATGAATTTGCTTGGGAGTGTTGTTACTCAAAATATTGTCTTGGTCGACGTTGAGTATAAACTGGTGAAAAAAATGTTAGTCCTTCCTCGCCTACCATTGACGACGTAGATTGCTACACGAAGCTTGATAGACTTATCGGTGGATAACAAAGTTTAAAGCTTGTGGGATATCAGTCTTGTCATTTGCCAAATAACATACCGTGATTCTCATCATGAAACGTATACTCAGTTTATTCAGAAGAGAGAATCGTTCGACAGTCTTACATGAAATTCTGCCGATTACTCTGATGGGTCGAGTCGTCGGTGTTTTTCCATTAAAAATAGCAAAAGACCCTTCGGGGAATCAGGTGATTAGAAAAATCATGCATCGACACATCACAAAATAAATCGAAAAATAAAAAGCCGACCCGATTCATTGAAAACACTCAAAATTACATTTCGAAAATTACCATTCTAAAAATGTAATATTGCGAAAAATGAAGTGAATTTAGATCAACAATTGTACGGAGAAATTCGTATTTGCATTTGAAAAAAAATGTCTCGGTTTCTCCAATTCTGTATGTCTTTCTCGGTGACAGTTCACTCCCGGTTGCTCCTAGATGAAGCATGATCACGACTGCTTTTTAAGCTCAGAAAGTTTGCTACGAAGGATGTATGACTTTTTCGGGCGACTCAAAAATTAGAGCCCGATGTTAACTGACATTGGATAGGATTAAATAACACACCCCATTAACAAGGAAAAAATTCAATGTCAACTTGCAGGTATTCGTGACGTCGCGAGGCATGGCTATCTACTCGACTATCCTACTGGTATTGGGCTTCGTCCACTTGATATGCTTACCTGAGATGACAATAGCAGCGGGCAACTTCGTGAACGGAGTCGAATCAAGAAACTATTCCGTGGGAGAGTTCCTGCAACATCCATTAACTACACCGCCTCTATTGATCCGATTTATGAACGGCGTCGTCATAAGCATAATGGGGATGTCGAGCAAAATCAATGCTCTCTTATTCGTAAGACGAACTCTGCCGAAGGCTTTGGCGAGCCTTCACTCGATCGACAATCTCCTGGAGGTGTCAGTAAAGGATCGGAAAAATAACGTTCGTGCTGTTTGGATCTTAGTCTCATCGAGCATACTCGTTGGTCTGCCAGGGCAGATTTACTCCGCCATATTCGCTCACGGAGGAAAATCGTATTTCATCGGGGTTTATGTCCTGCTGAACAATTTGAACAACTTCACCGCCGTTTCGGCCGAGGTTCAATTTCTGGCTATGTGCTACATCCTCAAATCTAGATTCGATATGATCAACCAAAAACTTGTCGAGCTATTTGATCCTCGACAGCTCGGAAGAAACTCTCAACAGTTTGACATCAAGAACATGGCAGCTTTCAGGAGAGAGTTTTTGATCAGGAATACTGTGGCCCATCGCGAAAACAGCGAACATTCGAAAATGTCGATTCTGCAAACAATTCAAAGCTCAAAACTGGCGCATTTACGACTCTGTGACTTCCTAGATCGAGTCAATGCCATGTTTCAGGTAGAATCCCAATGCTTTTCGCCTTTGTTCATCATCGCTCACCCAGGCCAACGTAATTCAGTTACAGATATTGTTCTCGATGAGTGGCTGCTTCTTCAACCAGTTATTCAACATGTACTCGTTCTTCGTCGGAGGTGCATGGAAACTTGATAGTTTGGAAAATGCTCAGGCCACTGATATAGTCGATAGTCAATTGTTGACTCATCCGCTCAACAATTTATCGTGGGGGATCTATTACGGAGCTAGATTCATCGCCATGACTACGATGGCGTCAAAGACTACATACTCGGCCGGAAAACCGATCGTCCATATCCTGCGTCTTAGACAAAATTGCAAGGACTCTGCCACGAAAGAAGAGGTAAGGACTCAACAAAATGGCGCAAGACTTCAAATTTCACCACATGAAACGGCAGCTTCAACCATGGTAGGCAGAATATGATTCATCCTGATCGCTGATGCTTCTTATGTTGTAGTTGATCCTATTCTACGACCACCTCACTTCGAGAAAAGTTATATTTTCTGCAGCAGGATTCTTCAACCTGAATATAGCTCTGATATCTTCGGTAAGGAACAAGATCATTGTATCGCCAGCTGTCTTGGAAGTTCGATATGGAAAATCAACAATTTTGGACCCGTTCTACTCCCATATTCGATTTTTCAATAATAGCATCATTTTTTGAGCTTACCCTCGAATTAGCTACATCTGAATGTTGGACGCGGATGCCTCAAGATTTCCTTCTCCGTGACCATACGCATCATTATTGTAGTTCTTTTGTTATCAGGGAAGCTGAACAATGATTTTCTGAGGTTATAAGTTGATCTTCACTCTACATTTGACGATTTTTCAACATCTCCCTCGCAGAGAACTGGAAACATGAAATTTCTCTTGATCAATGCTTATCGTGTTGTAGGCGGTGACCACCGGAACCACGTATATTGTAATGATGGTACAATTCCATAATTAGTGGTCCATGGAACGAATCAATCGCCAGGCATGCTCGGACCAAGGGGGCTCAAAAGTAACTGAGGGCATTATTTATTTCGACCCCCCAAAGTACGATAAATGAATCAAAAAATAATTCATACGTCAAACTATGTTGATCGAACATGCAGCTGGACTACATTCTAATCAAAGTTTCAAGACCATTCTACAATTGTGCTACTTTCCAAATTAGGACTTTCGCAAGAACGACAGAGTGACCGCGAATTATCATCAAAGATTCGGGGGGTCAGAAGAGGGGTCCGGCTGCACGCCCAGAAGCAGACTGCCGACCAATCTCTGCCGTGTATTCGGCTGCCTACACGCAGGAGCTGGCGCAATTTTTTGGGATACTTTATACGACTCAAGACCCTGTAATTCGTTATCGGATCCACACGGAAATAAGGCGCACCCAGATTCCAGAAAGACTCGTATACCTAATTCACAAACGTACAATTATTTTCAGAAATCAATAGAAATTATGTATTCCTTATCATGAAGATCTCTGTTCATCGACAGTAATTATTCACTATGATTGTCTTATCGTTTTTATTTGAAGTGGACATCGTCTTCAGTCTACATTAGACAATTAAGTTTTCATGTACCATCCTATGATAAATATACTCTGAGGATCGGAAGGAAAATGACCTGCCCTCCGGTTCAAACCAATTACCGTTTCTGAACCGGAAGTCGTATCGGTTACACAAAGAAATTTGCAAGATATGGATGGGTCACGTACGAAACTCTTAAAAATGCTCGAAAACGACTTCCCATGTGCCAAAACGTGCTTCGTATATGGTTTGAGAATTTTTATTCGATCCGATGTTTTTTGCGATAACGAATGTATAATTAGGCACTAACGTTCCTAATGACCGTGATGAAAAACGAGTTGCTATGGGAAAAGAAATTGGCACAATATAAAAAAACAAGACCTATCATTCCTAGCACGAAAAAAACCGGTTCTATTTCAAACGGTATGAATATTTGTATCGGTGATTCTCCCAAAAGACTCATTTTTCGTGTTCGAAAGTGAAAAAAATTATAATAATCAATTCTGAGTTAGAAATTCCTGGATAACCTTGAGTTTAAAGTGTCGGCCATATCGTCGGCCTATACTGCGGGTGCCAGAAAAATGACGATTTCGACGATTTTTCGTGCGTAATGTGATATATTAGTCCAGTCAGATTGGCAAAAATAGACAAATTAATTAGAAAAGATCTATAAATTGGTGGAGGACTTTGTCTTGGCCTACCGTTGAACGGACTAAAAGTCCTCACCCCTAACTAGATGGCTCGAGCCGCCACCAGCTTGAATCAAAGGTGCTCAAAATCAGTTTATTCATCATATCTCGACAAGTATTGATCCTATCGTAACAGAGGTTATAATAAAAAAGAAAGCTTACTAAATTCGCTACAAAAAAGGTCCAATACATTTTTTCCGTATCTTTGATAGTTTTTCTCTTATACACCAGGGAATACGTGCCTAATTCTCGCAAGGGCAGCCTGGGACGGGAAATACAAATATCGATACTTTCAGCCCTGTATTACGCAAAAACTATTGAGGATATTGAGAAAAATGTACGCAACCCTTGTTGTAGAGAATTTAATAAACTTCAGTTTTTATGATAACCTTTGTGACGATATGTTCAATAGTTTTCGAGATATGACGAAAAAACTGATTTCGCGCACCTTTGATTCAAGATGGCGGCTCGAGCCATCCAGTTAGGGGTGAGGACTTTTAGTCCGTTCAACGGTAGGCCTAGACAAAGGTCTCCACCGACTTGTAGATCTCTTCTAATTAATTTTTCTATTCGCTCCATTCAGATCTAATTTGTAATAATCTAAATAAATTAGCACTTACCTACTTTTCGCTCTCTTCGTTTTTTGGTGTGTACGTCATAGTATGTAAATCGATACTGGCTGGCTCAAAAGAGAAAACAAAGGTCCAATTCATACCGTGGGTATATTATAAGATCGATTGTACTCAATAAAACTTTGCTAAAAAATATTGAGCCGAGACGAGCCTTCGCCCCCCCCGTCATCAGAGCAACTCCACACCCTGAAATTTCGTAAGTCGCCGGCCCTGATTGGGATCGGCTGCTAGAGAGGCTAAGAGGCGCTGAGACTCTCCACAGTTCATTTGGGAGAAAAGGTATAAAGTAGATGAACCTAGCCGTGGCAAGTCAGTGTTTATCTGCTACTTGGTCTTGATCCCGAAGAGCCGTTCTCTGCAATTGTTTTCGGCATAGTTGATCGATATTTATATCCAGAATGGAGCTTTTTACGGTACTCTCATGTATCGCGACGTGTCTGATGGTCTTCGCTGTATCCAAGATTACAGCCGACATGGTACGATGGCATCGCCTCCATAAACGAATCTCCAAATCCGGAGCACCTCCAAGCCTACCGTTCATAGGCAGCGCGCATCTCTTCCTCGGAAGTCTCGAAGGTACTTTTACGTATTTTGTGACTCACTAAGTCGAGGATAATGTTGAGATTAGAGCGTTTCGTGTGATTCTAGTTATCATGAACAGATTGATTGAGTTGTTCAAATTGTACCCTTCACCTGTTCCGATATGGATTGGGAACGCCTTAGCTTTCTGTATTACTGCCCCTGAACATATCAAGGTAAGAAGTTATCATTTACTGCCGCATAACCGTGAACCCTGCTCAAAATCTCTCATAGAAAAGCATACGAAGATGGAGGATGCTATGAGACTCCATAAGACTCTGTACCTACAGCCTATTTGTACCTACTAAAAATTTCTCGGATAGAAGACTCACAACTTTTTTCCCGCCGGATTTCTATGAGAGTTTTTTGTAGCACGGAAGGCTTGGCATTCCAAGTAAATGGAGACACGTGAAACTCAGAACTTTAAACGAGTCAGCTCTCTACATAACTAATGTTGAAATACGGCGTAGTGCCGTTGTGAATAATGATTTAACAATTACGAATCAATTGAAAACCGTAGGCTATATGTCGAAGTGACAAGACGATCGGAAAATCTGTTTTCTTGACTCTCGCCGAAGCGTTCATGGGGACAGGATTATTCACGGCACCTGGTGAGTGTCATCGTGTACACGACTGCTAATCGATGTATAATTGTTGATTCTGAAAACGGAGGGGAAAAAACAGGGTAAATTCATTGACATTTTCTTACGTCACAGCTGCGAAGTGGCGAGTACATCGACCACTGATTCAACCAAGTTTCAACTTGAAACATCTCCAGTCTTTTGTTGGAATATTTGCTGCCGAAGCAGTATCGGTGGTTAATGACATGGAACAACATTCGGATGGACCAGAATTCCAACTACTTCATCCTCATGTAGTTAACTACACGTTGAATACTATCTGCGGTATGTAATCAGTCAGCAGGATCATCGTACTATTGTTGATCGATTGATTCGTTTGTTACTTCAGAAACTACCATGGGTGTAAACTTGAGAGAACGACCGGATGGCAACCATTACGCGAAGATGGTTGAGAAGTAGGTTGAGTGTAGGCAATATCTGCGGATATTTTTTCCAAGAATATAATGCCGCATGGATTTTGTTGGAAAGAAAAATTCTTTTTCGCATAATGTCAATAACCTTCACAGGGTATTGGAGTCTGTGATCGAGAGAACCTTTCGTCCCTGGCTGCACCCGGACTTCATATTCTACCGAACACGACTCGGAAAAAACTATCAAAGGAACACGAAGTATCTGAATGACTTTGCCGACAACGTAAGTAAATATATTTATTCTGTGTAATAAATGTTCTGGTTTAAACTAAGGGATATTCCAAACTCTTTCTTTTCTCGTTTTTGATTGATCAAGAGCATTATGTCTCAATCCAGGTGATACAAACCACAAGGAAGAAACACCACGAACGCAGAAGTCAGTCAGATGCAGCTGATCACAAAGATGAAAAATGCAAGTATACCTATACTCACTCGTTGCAGTCTTTAACCGAGGGGACAGGTTTTCATGTGATAAGAAAAAGATTCGACCTATACTCGAGCCACACGACGTCTGGCGCCGGAAACACGAACTCATATGTGTTGCAGATGATAGCTTTGCAATATCATGTGATTCAGTGTTATTCCAAGAGAAACGTGATCACTGGGGAAGAATCAATGCACAAACAGAAGTCGATGAAACTGTGTTTCGAACTGGAACCAATTACAATGCTGGTCAGCACTATTTGTTGTGATACGATTAACTGCTCCGTTACAGGTGACGGCACACCTCGACGAATGACACTATTGGATCATCTCATAGTCTTGTCGTGCGACCACGAAACTCTGTCAGATAAGGCACTTCGCGATGAAGTGAATACGATGATGATAGCCGTAAGTATTGGGATCGATGTCAAACATACCTTGTATACCAGCGATTCTTGCGGCGTGTCGATAAGCATTCCAATTGTTCTTCACAGGGATACGACACACTTGCGACTGCAAGTTGTTTCGCAATGCTAGCACTGGCATCTAACCCGGAAATACAGGTACATACATACTATTAAATGACGCAATCTGCCTATTCCGACCGATTTCAAAAACATTCTTACCCTTGACATCCCCACAGGATAAGGCATACCAGGAGCTGTGTGAAATTTATGGAGAGGACGACAGCCAAGCGGTTCTCGTCACACCGGATGACTTGACTCGCATGCATTACTTGGAACGTGTCATCAAAGAAACATTACGTCTGTTTCCGATCGGACCTTTCATTCTCCGGGCAGCGTTGGAGGATTTTGATATAGGTCTTTGAGCTAGGTTTTCGTCATGTAAACTTATCAGAATCCTTAACAACTAATCTCTCGATTTACTGCTTTGATTACTCGTTTTTTCTACGTGTTCTTCCGAAATAGCAAGCCATTCATGTTGGATTGAATGTTTTTCGTATTCCAGGCGAGATCACTATACCAAAAGGGAGTTCAATCGTCTTCGGAATCATAGAGCTCCATAGAAATGAAAAGTACTGGCCAGACCCGATGAAATTTGATCCCGACAGGTTTTTGCCGGATGAAGTTGCGCAACGACACCCGTTCGCCTATTTACCATTCGGCGGCGGAATCAGGAGTTGCATAGGTGAGGCATGCAGCGATGTATGATGATCGTAACCCCCCCAGTAAGTATAAATGTTCTTCGTAATTTCAGGCATGAAGTATGCCATGATGTCGATGAAGACACTTTTGGCAACAGTTCTCCGAAGATACGTCTTGATCAAGGATGACATCATTCCAGTCAAGGATTTGCGGTTCGAAATGGGATTCATACTGAAACCTTCAGAACCAATCAAGCTGAGAATTGGGAAAAGACTACGGAATGATCCCTCTTCTTAACACACGTGCAGGTTTCTTCATTCTTTGTCCTCTTGTCAATGACGATTCGAAATTATTATGTTCTATGTAGACTATGTATACCTCCATGCTCTCCCTATATACCTGCAGGATACAAATGCATACATTAAGGTGAAGGAAGCTTCAGTGCACTTTCTAGCTATTGGAAATACCGGTCCTAGACGGTTCGTGATTTCTGTTCAGCTGCATTCGCGACCGCTAAAGACCCTCTACGATGGCCAAACTAAAAAAAATCTATGAACATTCCACTAATTCGATCTTTTGAATAAATTAAGATGACATTAGACTCGTGCGTAATTTTTTATATAGCATACACGGCGTTCTGATTTTTCGGTGAAAAAAATTCATTTTTTTCCATACATGAACGGAAAGGCCGATCTCGCTACCTATTTTGGGGGAGCAAAGTGCGGCTTTACCGACCGGGAACTCTTTCTCTCCGCTGGAAGACTATTCGGCAAGAAAGACCAGTTTTTCCTCCCTGAAAGTCTTTTTTCCCTGAAAGTCTTTCTTCCCTAGTTTTCTCTGCCGTACCAACCAGTACGGCTCGGTCGGTTCGTCACATAACCTAAATGTAAACACTGGTCTGCCCGCGAAATCGGCCTCCGTTCATGTATTATGGAATAAAATATCGTGTGCACCACGGTCGCCGGACTTTTCACTCCCTCGGTGGATGCCATCCCTCGCCTTCGGCTCGGGTGGCAACTCCACGCTCGGGAGTGAAAACGTCCTTTGCTCCCTTGGTGCACAATATACTATTATTCCATACATGAACGGAAAGGCCAATTTTGCTACCTGTTTTCGGCGATCAAATAGTCTTTCTTCCCTGCTCTTTCTTGCCGCTAAGTCCTTCTTCCCTGAAACTCTTTCTTCCCTGAAACTCCCTCTTCCCTGAAACTCTTGGCTCCCTGAAACTCTTTCCTCCCGGCAAGTCTTTCCTTCCTGCTTTTAGTTCCCGTTCCGGCTGTGAGGAATTATGACGTATATACGTAAACGCAGTCAGTCGGTCTGGGACATCTCATGAAGACAGATCGCACTCATTATAATCTCGCCCTCATACATCGCCTTATTTGGACTTTGCATCGTATTAAATATCTTCGGCCGCGTAGGTATCACATAAAGAAAGGAAAAGAGTAGAAGATTGGAGAAGGGAAAGGAAAAGAACGCATGAGAAGAGAGGAGAGAAGACGGTGCTGAAGACCCGGGATTCCCTGGTGACGTTTTGTATCGTACTTTTGTTTCGTTTTGTCCTTACATATATTTTTAATTCATATAGGAATAGCTCAGACTTTTTGATTCTATTTATACTCATATACATTTTACATTCTCATATTTTCGGCTTTTGCTTGTTCATAGAACGTAAGAGTGCTTTGCTGCTCGTGTCTTAATTGCTTGAATTCTGCACACCTGTCTTGATAAAATCGTCGTAATTGCTCTTATTTAGATTAAATATTGAAGTTGAGATCATGTGTATTTGAGAAAAGTTATTTTCCCGCCGCCCCCCTCCTTGAGACCATTCTTAGTTTAAGAAATAGTATGGTGGAAAAAAATACAGTGTGCACCGCGGTCGCAGGGCTTTTCACTCCCTCGGTGTAGTTTGCTGCCCTCGAGTTCGGCTCGCCGAGTCCTTTTCTCTCAATCGTGCAGCAAACTACACGCTCGGGAGCGAAAATGTCCTTTGCTCCCTTGGTGCACAATACACTATTTTGGCGGTGATAAAATATTTTTCGTGGTCTTGTACCTACTTATTTTTTACTACATATAATTGAGCCGTTCGCTGCAACAACAACTTAAGTCGACTTAAGTGATTTTTTTAGAGACCCTCATCTCGGTGTTCCATACACTATTAGCTAGGTATCATGTCTGTTTTCACGGATCACAATGGTGCCCCGCAAACCTTCGACCTATTCAAATCAAACGCTTCTGTCAGAAAAAATACTGAACTTGCTTTAAGGATGTATTGGCTGTACATTCTCAACCAAAAGTGACTTGCGTCGACAATATTGAATACTTTCAGATAAGATAAAAAACGGGAGTTGAAAAAAAAATCCTTAAAAAATTCATGTGCATACAGAAAAATCAATGAATTCATTTCACATGAAGGAAATAAACGTTACCTGAAAATTAGTTAAACAATATTTCAATAACTTTGGGGCATTATTATTATTCAAAATTGATACAATTATGGGTGGATAAAAGTCGTGGTTTGAGTGTATTCTTGACAAAAGAAAGTTTTGATCGAGTGAAAAAAAATATAAGAGATATTCAGCCCACATTCTCGCGAGCGGGAGACTGTTCTACGTTAATCATACGAGTTTTGTGAATTATCTCAGATTTTGAGAAATGGTCCGTTTTTCGGTCGAAAAATAATCATAACTCATCAGAAAGGGTTTGTCCGAAAAATCTGAAAAAAATCAGAAAAATGATTTAAAGCAAGGACAACTGCAAACAAAATCACGAAGCAAATAAAAAATGTTGCGGTCTGGAGGCTTGGTGAATTGACGTGAACAGCCCCACATAGGTATACTATAATGATTCTGAACCATAAATTTCGCCGTGCGACTGCTGCAAATGATCGTTGCTGATGATCAGGAATATACAGTACGATTTTCGGAAACTTTTATCATCAGGTTGACATTAAAAGAAAAAGTGAATGTCTGTATAGTGACTCTATCAAAAAAACAAAACTTTTTCCCTTTTTAAAGTACCTCCCTACTGAAAATGTTGATGTGATAAATCATATAATGTTATGAGCGAAATCATCATGTCATTCATCATATGATTTACCTTGTGATTTCGGACGAATGTTTAAAAAAATCACATGATAAATCATACAGGCACGCATCAGCAGATATAATGTATGGAACATCATATGGTAAATCATATAGTTCATCACGTGGTTTGTTTTATAATATATCTGATGAGTCATGCATACATGAATTATTATATGATTTTCCACATATTTGGTCAAATTCACAAGATAAATCATGTGATAAATGACGAGATGATTCCGCTGATAACATTATATGATTTATCCGAGGGGGTATCCACTTCAAAATGTGGTGTCCCAACAATTTCACATTTCACAATCATTTCATAGGCATTTCATGAGTATTTCATGGGTATTTCATGGATATTTCATGGCATTCCATAAGGATTTCATGAGATAACTGTCCCAACTATTCCACGAGTGGATACCCCCTCGGATTTATCACATCAACATTTTCAGTAGGGCTAAAAGATTCAAAAATGAGAACATAAGAATCCTGACAGGTTTCTTTCAAGGAAACCAGGACAGGTCCTTTGAAAATTCACAATAATTCAGAAAAGACAGGGATGGAGACTACGATTACGAGATGGTAAAATTCTAGAACTATCGCAGCTCCTATTCCTGATAAACGACACCGTTCATTCGCTTTCGACTATGCTCCTATCAGTCACCAAACGGACCAGTACAGAGCTCGCAAGAAAAAATTGAAGACTATGAATATCAGAATCGGAATCAGTGGTTTTCTGATGGCCAAAGTGAAGAAAAAATATTAGCTCCGATTCCGAAACGTTGCCAACACATTATTTTCGCTCGACTTTTCTTAACGTACGATTGAAAATCGGGATGTGAAGATTATTGGTTAGAATTTGGAAACTGACTTGAAATTGATAAATGGTTAAAAATAAAATATAGAACAATCTGCCTGCGTTCTTGATAGCGAAAGTAATCAGGAATGGTAGTTTTACAGCAAAAAACAGAATTCTCGTGAACTTTTTAAAACGTATAAACAGGTCAAAGTTTTAAGTGCAGAGAAAAATAATTACTTAAAAGTAAGGATCGGTTCAAAAATTACCTGAAAGTCATAGAATTGGAATGGAGTCGAACTCACGCGGCGTTTGACATACGATGTGATATCTGAGCAGAAAAGCTCGTAACCGGATCAAATATAAGCTTTTCCATTGACATTCTGAAGGTCGGCTTCACATGAATCTTACCATCTAATGCAACGCCGTCAGTATAGGAATTATTTTCTGTACAAATGAACAGTAAATTCTTTTTATCGACCACCTCGCGTATGCTTCTCGTATTGGCCGATGTTCCGTAACGTCCGAAGATATGCGTGTCACGATCGCAGTGGAGCGTTATCGTTTCCAAGTTAATTTTTTCATATCACTTACTGCCAACTAATAAAAAACGATAGTGCACGTGCACCTCGAGTCTTTGCTTAACCGTTATTTATCCATTACGATGTTGAAGTATGGAGTGGCTCAGCTTCGCACATTTTCCCCAAAAAACTCCTGCCATATCATACTATTATTTTCGCATTAAAAATGCTTCTATTTCCGGGGTATCAGCGGGGAGTAGGAGATCGAATGTTAAGTTGCAACAAAAATGC
>JAFFZH010013176.1:0-28135 GCA_018420115.1 Euura saliciscinereae
TGTGATGCCCACGGCCATGAACACGCTGACGATAAACAAATCTGATGTTCCAACCTCCACGTGCGTTATTAGGCACTCGTTCGACTGCAAACTTTGAAGCGCCGTAACCATGGAGTAGAAGGAGACATATCTTGAAAGAAAAATTTGTCTCACGGTAAAGGGGGCGCTACGAACGAGTCTGTACCGCAGAGATCCGGGCTGACGTGAGCGCGCGCACCAGATACCGCGTAACCCCCATCCTCTTTTCCGCGTAACCATAGTGACCATAGCTACCTGTATCTGATGCGCGCGCCTACGTCAGCCCGGATCTCTGGGGTACAGACTCGTTCGCAGCGCCCCCTTTACCGTGGGATTTTACGACCACTTTGAGAAGCCTAAACGTGGGGAGATATGTCTCCTTCTACTCCATGGCCGTAACTTCGTAGTCATGAGACCTAGGACCTCAATTTTCTGCTCATTTTGTTTATTTTAAAGCCAGCTACAACTTTTGTAGGAAGCAAAAATGCGACTTCCATTCAAGAAAATGGCCGTCACTGAAATTTCTCGAAAGTGGCACCACCTAGCCTCGAACTGATTTCATTACCTGATGTCCCCCTCAGGACCCAACAACTTCTATCTGAAACGTTTTTCTCTACAACCAATGATTCTCGAGATATTCAGCTGTATTGTTTAAAATTGGACACCCTGTATATAGGGGAAAGTCCGGCAGTGCCGGTCGGCAGGCAGTACCGGCCACTAGTAGTTTTAGAGTTTCTTAGAGTTTCTGGGCGCCATAGAAACTCTACTAAAACTACTAGTGGCCGGTACTGCCTGCCGACCGGTACTGCCGGACTTCCCCCTACTATACAATTAAAATTTGCACAATTTACATAATTTACAAGTTGTAAGTTACTTGAAATTAAGGATATATGAGTGCTATGTCAGACATATGAATAAACATTAAAATATACGTACGTAGTACAAATATAAATTATGAAGCTGTACGAAAAATGCCGACCAGATTTACTGACCTGTTTAAAAGTTATTACAAGTTGAAGTTACATCAATTAACATTCGCAGCAGCCGATTCGGCAAACCAGTGACTCTCAATCAGCATAATTCTCGACGGTGTATCATCCTTTTGTGGGGTCAAACCTTCGCGTCGACTATTAGCATTGAAAATGCTTCCGTTTTCGGGTCAGTAGTGAGGTCTGTGGGATCAAATCTTGCAATGATGCAACGGAAGCGATGCAACGGAAGCGATGCAACGGAAGTAATGCAACGGAAGTGCGTAATGAAAAGTTGAAGAAATAAATAATAAAAGAACAAAAACAATAGAACGAGGGACATTTAGGTGATGTAGATTTCTAGTGTAATCATAGATGGCAATACGCAGCATGTTAATTAACCGCTGCGTGAAAAAAAGTTTATAAATAAATAAATGAACAAAAACAATAGAGCGAGGGACATTTCGGTAATGTAGATTTCACGGTGCAAATGATGATTCGTAGTGTAATCATAGATGGCAATATAGATATTTATATGGCATGCGCAGAAAATAACTGTTTATTCGGCAAGGTTATGTTTTTCGTACGAGCCGTGGGTTTTACCTCGCGAGCCGAAGGCAAGCCGTCTAAAGCAACGGCGAGTACTAAAAACATAACCTTGCTGAACAGTTACTTTCTGCGCACGCCCCATACAATATTTTTTACGGAAAAGGCATTAATAGTCACTTTGACGCCAGTTGAGTTCCGCACGAACTGCGTATAGGAGCTGCTGTAAAAGGTAGTAGAGACGGGGTAAACAGTCTTTATTCCGCAAATTTGAACTTCGCGGTATAAAGTGCCACTTGCCGGAACGAAAACAGGCGTCAAAAAGTGACTTTTTAATGCCTGTGCCGTAAAAATGAAATTTATATCACCAACTGGGGGGTGGGAAAGTCACGATTTCCTTTTTTTTACATCCTTATCACTTTTCCGAATCACGGGACATAGAAAAGTGATAAAAATGTGAAAAAAAAATGGCAAATATTTACTTTTCCACCCCCCAATTGATGGTATGAATATCATTAGCGGACGCGAAGGTTTGACTACTGCGAATCGGCTGCTATAGCTTCAGCGTCATCTTGATAGTTGGTTATATATATTATCTAATTCCAACCAGACCAAGGTCATTGTAAATCTCATGACGTTCCGCTGACCCGTTTTTACGATATTGGGAAAAAAAACTGAGGCGAAGTGTAGTAGGGGAGACCGGGGCAATATGATCCCGCGGGGCAAAACGATCATGTTAGGTTCTGAGCTGATTGGCGTTGCTCGGAAACTCATTGTTGCCCGAATAATATGCGTGGCAGTTGTAGAAAACAGTGCATGTCAACAGAAGGACGCAAACTTAAGAGCATGCTACACTCATTTTTTACTCTTTTTACCGACCTTACCGGGTTTTCACTGATAGCAAAGCCTACGCATCGCGAGCGCGGAAAAGGAACCAAGAGTGCAATTCTAAATGGAATTCCGAAGATATATATCGGAAAACTTCATTGTTGCATGAAACAAAGAAGTTTTCCGATATATATCTTCGGAATTCCATTTAGAATTGCACTCTTGGTTCCTTTTCCGCGCTCGCGACGCGTAGGCTTTGCAATCAGTGAAAACCCGGTAAGGTCGGTAAGAAGAGTCAAAAATGAGTGTAGCATGCTTTTAAGTATTACGTGTTGTGCTTATGAAAAACTACTTCAGAGACTTCACGTTCTAAGGCGACTGCCATATGTCGATCTCTGTGAAGATTGTACCTAATTAATAAACGAAATGTCGACATTACCTAAAGATTACGATACACCTATAGCTTCAATTCAGTGTGCAAACTTTTTTCCTTCGGGACTTTCTTGCGGCGAAAAATTACATTTAGTTTAGGTTATGCACTTGGGGCAAAATGGTCATTTATGGCCTGGGGCAAAATGATCACCACTATCATGCACTATCATGCACTATCATGGTGATTATTTTGCGTTAGAAAACAATTTCTGTTAAACTAACTAAGAACCGACTGTAAGAATACATAACTGTGCACAAAAAAAAACATAATATTAATAATTCGCTTGAAGAAACAGTGTAGTACTAAATATCAAACTTTTAAACCCAGATGTACATAGTTTTCTATATTGAAATTAAGGGATCATTTTGCCCCGCACTATGGGGCAAAATGATCCTTTGTCACTGGTGCAATTTTCCGAAATTTGTCGCAATCGTAGCAAGTCATAAAATCTGAAAAAATTCAGCAATGTAGCCGAAGGATGGTACAATCCATGGCCTCTATCTTCGAATTTTTTAAGTAAATAGTTCAGACTATATAGTCATTTTTCCCTTAGGGGGATCATTTTGCCCCGGTCTCCTTAATAACCCAATAACAATTTATTCGATGGTATTGAATATTTCCTTACTCCATTTTTTTTTTTATTTTCAAGTACTATTCCACGTTTCGACGCAGCAAAGACCTGCAGAAATTTCTCATAACTTTGGCTTAGAAGGTCAAATTGAGGTGAGATCACGTCCAAAAGTTTTCTGTCAACGATCGGAAATATCGATGAATTGTACAAAATAGATCATCCTGAGCTCTGAAATATGTTCCATTTATATCGGATCATATTCTCTGATACGAAATCATTTGGTCTCATCCAACACGGCCTAAACTAACCTTGATATCCATTCCTTTCAATCTTACGCCTGATTTGCCTATAAGATTATACCACCAATACATCTTTAATAACATATCGACGGCCGCGTGGAAAAACCGACTATCTCAGGATTTGCTTGAAAAACCGGCTATCTCAGGAATCGCTTGAAAAACCGGCTATCTCAGGAATCGCTTGAAAACCCAGCTATCTCACGATTTGCTGGAAAAACCGGCTATCTCGGAAATCGCTCGAAAAACCGGCTATCTCGGATTTTGCTTAAATAACCGGCTATCTCAGGGGTTATGAGATCCGAGATAGCCGGTTTTTCAAGCGATATCTGAGATAGCCGGTTTTTCAAGCGATTCCTGAGATAGCCGGTTTTTCCACGTGGCCGTCGATATGCTGTAGGTGCCTATGAGCGAGATAGGTTCAACAATATATCGGGTATTCCACGTCAAAGCGGACGAGAAATAGTAAAGAACTATTTTGCAGGACTTCAAGGAAAATAGTCTCTTTCGCCCGCTTTGAGAAAAGAATTTTCCACCCGAGGGCCGAAAAGATCTGCTTTGCGCCCGTTCAAGAGGTATCAAATAGTATATTGTGTATCAAGGACGGAAAGAAGGCGATTTTGAGTCAAAATTGCCTTCCGCCCGTGGTGCACACGATACTTTTTGTCCCTTCCCTTGAAAACGTGAAAAAACCGCGGAACAAATTGTCAGTATTGAAAATAACCCTTGGGATGGGGAAAAAAATCTGGTGACGGTGAAATAGACCGAGAAAGTGCAGCTTTACATGGGTTATGTACGTTTTTGAAGACGCAGACTGCTTTACCGATATGATATTACTAGCAGTCCGTTTGTTCATCGGAAAGAGGCGCTACGTACGCTTCGACCTAATTTCATGTAATCACTGATATAGTGGCTGTAATGGTTTTGTTCGCCCGCTTGCCAAGTGCGCATGCGCAACCGTCACCAGCCTGGAAGCGGTCGGAACAACGCAGATTCCGCCCGCTTCGCATGCACGAAAAGACGCGTTTTCGAGGGGGGTAGGACAAAATAGTACATTGTATATGAAGAGTGGAAAGAAGGCGAATTCACGAGCGAAACTCGCCTTTCGCCCGTGGCGCACACGATACTTTTCGTCCCCTCCCCTTGAAACCACGCCCTTTCAACTTTCCGCCCGCTCGCCAAGCGGTCACAATAACTCAGATTCCACCTGCTTCACATGTATGAAAAGACGCGTTTTCAAGGGGGGTAGGACGAAAACGTAATTTTTTCCCTGACACATTTTTTGTGTTTTTGCCCTTTCACCTAGTTAAAGTTCGTATTGAAAGCATCAACTGTGAATTTTTTCAGATTTTTCTGACCAAGAACTTTCTCACTACAGCTGGGAAAATAATCAGCTTTCAACGTTTTTTCGATTTTTCAAATCAAAATAGCGTGAAATCCAGATGACATGTGAAAAAAGTTCTTCTACAAAAGTTTCGCCTCCTTCTCTGAAATTTCTGAAAATAATTTTTGGCGATTTCATGTACCTCGCTGAACTGTAGTTTTGGTGAAGAATCTTCAAAAATCTTCAGTTACAAAAAATAGTCCCCTCATCGAAATTTTTGGCTGAAATTTTTGCACGGCATGTCTTTGTCAATGTCAGAAGTTTTCGGAAAAATCTGCAGCACGAGCCGAAGGCGAGTATGCTGCAATCACACTCGCCGAAATAGCCCTGTGCCCGTGATGCACACGAATTTTTTCTGAGCACCTGGTCTGCAAAAATGCATTTTTTCAGACCGAGTGAGCGGGCGCGAAACGGCACTTTGCGCCCGGGAGCAGGAAAATAGTCTCTTTCACCCGCTTTTAGCGGGCGCAAAGGACTTTTCCGCCCGAGGGCCGAAGAGATCTGTTTTGCGCCCGCTCAAGAGCTATGGAAAGTGGCATTTTGCAACCGGGTGTGAGAGAACAAATATTCGCACAGCAGCGAGAATTCAGCGATAATAAGGTCGCAAAACAGTTTTTACGGCCATGGTTCGAAAATGCAAGGTCGATCCCGGGTACGCAGAGAAAAAACATTGTAGTCCCCGATAGTAATGGTGTCATAAGCAGCAAAATATTCCCATATGCGATGGAGTCAAACGGCTATCAAATTTCAAACCCGGAAACTCTGCCGATAATTATCAGTGGTTAGAATAAAATTAAAAATCACCTCAATAAAACTTCTTTGTAATATCTGATTGGAAAGTATGATTTCCGTAGCCTGTGTTATAGCGTGCTGGGAGTGCCTCCTTCCCTAGCAATGCAAAAAGTGAAGCCCCACTGCGGAAGGTGAATAAAAAACGATATTTTTCTCTGCGTACCCGGGATCGACGTTGAATTCTTGAACCGTTGCCGTAATAGTATATTTCATATTCATTTCACATATAGTGCGTCCTTCAGACTCGCAGTGCGCAAGAAGCGAGTTTGGCCTCGCGTATCGAACACTGTTTTTCTTTATGAATGTAATGCAAGATCCGAGATCTTGCTCACCGTTTATACGGACGTCCGGAATGGCTGATTGCAGCACTGTGCACGGGGGCGATGCGCGGTATCCTTTCACCGGTGGGCAAAGTACTTTGCCCACCGGTGAAGGGATTTTGCGCATCGCCTCGTGCACAGTGCGGCAATCGGCAATTTTGGGCGTCCGTAAGCGGTGGGCAAACGAGGATTTTGCATGCATGTGTAAAGAAAAAACTGTTTTCTCACACCCGGTCGCAAAATGCCACTTTTCATACCTCTTGAGCGGGCGAAAAACAGATCTTTTCGGCCCTCGGCGGAAAAGTCCTTTGCGCCCGCTAAAAGCCGGTGAAAGTCCTGCACTCGGGCGCAAAGTGCCGTTTTCCGCCCGCTCAAGAGGTATGAAAAGAGGCCTTTCTGCAACCAGGTGATGAGAAAAACATCGTGTGCATCATGGGCGCAAGGCTATTATGACGAGTCTGCTTTTACAGTAACTCGCCTTCGGCTCGTGCCGCAAATTGCATACTCGTAAAATAGCCTTTTGCGCCCTTGATACACAAATAACTATTTTGCGACCCCATAATTACCAAATTCTTTCCACTGTGCGAATATGCGTTGATGTATCTTCAGGACCACTGCTCGAGTCACTACACCGAGAAACTTTTCCTATATATAGCAAAGAATCCAATAACTGCTGGTTATCTCCGGACAACCCTGCATTTTTTTTTTAATATTTCCTACGGTAACAGAGAAATTTGATATCTCGAATAAAATATTTTACTATTGAGAAGTGCAGTAAATAGTAAGCGGGTAGTAGAATTCGCCACATGACAATACTTGTCTCACAAAGATTACTAGCAGGATTAGTAAACTCGCTGCCGTAAATCCCTGACCACGTTCGATCTGATCCGAGCAACGATGTGGAACTTGACAAACTTACTCGAGCCGGAACCCCAGGCTTCGAATCCTGCGAGTTCGCCGATAGGTGGCTATGGTCACGTAGAATTCAGTGGATGTTTCTCACGAATGGTCGAAAGTATTATCGTGCGATATATCGACGGGTCCTAAGGAAACAGACGTAACTCAGCGGGCAGCTGATTAGTTTAGATTTTAGATTATTTGACCAGCTGTAGTGAGAAAATGCATAGTTGATACTTTCAACGTGTACTTTGACTATGTAAAAGGGGAAACAGATGAAAAGGGGTCAGGGAAATCGACCGTTTGATTTGACGTCGAGTCCCCATATCTATTTTCAAGTACCGTCAACCAACCTAAACTCAGCATCGCTATATGATTGATTTGGATTCATCGTCAGTGTTCGACACGGTTCCTAGTTTCATCAAATTTTGTATCCGAATATTCGAATTCCTGAAGAACGCTTCGAGCTGCGTACTCCAAGTGGAAACAGTCTCACCGAGTTATGTTATCGCAAAGTTCGCCTATGTACTTACTATGAATGTGAATAAATGAATATTCTTACTATGAATATTCCGAATAAATGAATTGTACTTAGTATGAATATTCCGCGAAATAAATCAAGTAAATGTAATCAAGGTCCGGCGAATATGTGTCCACTTAGCATCATTAATAGCGTACAAGGCCAACATGCCGTGACAATAGATAGGGAAGCAAGAGAAGAGAAAGGAAGAAGGAAACCTTATCAGCAAGGCGGTCAACCTGATCAGCACTACAGCTGGGTATACGTTGCACAGATACCCTAATCTTCACACTTTAAGAACGAGAAAACAGGTGACATTTTCAATGCCTTCAGAGGCTTGCGTTACCTTGCGTTACACGTAAGGTGTGTAGATTTATGTATACATGGATATCTATATGTATATGATACATACATTATATACATCATACATACGAACATTTACATGTTAACATCGACATGCACGAATAATGACAAAAAACCGTCAAATTTTATTTAAAGCGTAAGTGTGACTTGGAGGTAAACGGTGGATATAATGTTAAGACATGATTTTCATCGGAAATTTTTTGAATTGTTAAATGAAAAAATTGCAATTTTCAAAATCTGATGGGGAACATGGTGAAATTTACGTTTTGTGTCTTATTTTACGAATTTCGCGCTAAAAATGCCAAGTTAGATGAAAATGATCAGCATTTTCGAAAAATTCAGAAAATTTCCGAATGAAAACCGCATTTTCCATTTTTTTTCAAGACATTTCTTGAACCGTTCAATTAGATTGGAAAATTTCGGAGAAAAATCAGATGATTACGATAACCCCTATTAACTGGTGTTGGGGGTCTTTCCTGCGCGAGAAATCTCCTTGTTGCCACCTAAATTATGTGAGAAACCATAAAAAAACCATTAAAAAATTGGAGGCTGGAATGCGTACATGATTTGGTGGAATGGCCCATACATACGATATTCGATCGATTCAAAGGATAAGGAATTCTGCGAATACAGTCAATGCATCGATAAATGAATCACGGAGCAATATTCCTTGCAAATCATGCTGAAAAGGTACACTGAAAGAAATTTTCTAGGACTATTTGGTTTTTCGCATACCCAAAAGTACAATAGACTGATAGGATTTCAGGGACAATCGAGGTACAATCATAAACACTCTTATAATCATAGGAGATGGTACTATTTCTATATGTATTAATACATTTCTTGAGAAGCAGGAATCGCTATATAACTTTAGGAAACATTGCTATACTGCTATAGGAAAATAGAGATGGTAGATAATGGTAGTGATTCTTTGGAAGTTTTGCTAAGATAATTTAGGAACTTGCTATTCGAAACAACCATAAGTTGCAATACACGTATGATATTTTACTATTCTCAATAAGAACGGGCATTGAAATGAGACGCTCTTGTACATTCTGCAACTCAGACTTGGGAGAAATTGCAAAACACTATTGTAGAAATTGCCGAAAGTTCTCGAGTTGACCCGAGTTCGGCCGAGGAACAGACAGACCAGTGGCCGTACTTCCTGCAGTGGCCGTACGTATCGGGTATAGGAATATGGCGGACACCCTAGCTGTCGGTCACCCGCTGTGTGGTACCGTAGCGCGCCGACAGATGGTTGGCAGTGGTTTTCAGATCTCGCGAGTAAATTTGCACCGTGCCGGCTCACGATCGGAGTCATTCTCGACCCCAACGTCGTCTGGAGGACGGTCGGCTACGGAAACAAATATTGTTGCGTGCGACTAGTAATACGAACAGCGGCGAGGTCTTGAAAAGACGAAGATACTTGCAGCGAACTCAAATGCGTTTTAATTTTCATGCATATGGTACATGGCGTATGCCGTATAGCCGATGACCTGGTTAAAAAAAAATCAATGGACGTTTAGAGAGATTGCAATGCCCTAATACCAAAACCTGCAAGATTTGGTTAAAAAAAAAAAAAAAAAAACCTGCAAGATCCTATTTCACTCATTGCAAAGCACTATTGTAATTTTCGCTATTCGAACTCGGAACCATTGCTATAAGTTGACCGAAAACTGAAACATTGTATTCCGCTATTTGCAAAGCACTATTGTAATTTTCAGTACTCTGGTCCATAGCAAATTATAATATACAGATTTGGAAGAACTGTAATTCTCTATAGGAAAAAGTCCAAAATTCTTTGGGAGTTATTGCAATAGAAGATATCAACTCCGCATTTCGGAACTCACTATTGTACTTTTTGCTATAGTACCTCGATTGTCCCTAAAATCCTATCAGTCTATTGTACTTTTGGGTATGCGAAAAACCAAATAGTCCTAGAAAATTTCTTTCAGTGTAAACTGAAGCTTCCGTTCCATAGTGGTGAAGTTCCGAACGTTCGACTGAACGAAAGTCAGTCGGCGAATTTCTGAATTTGGATCGGCCCTGGATATGAGCCTAATTGGGGGCCCGAGTACATAAACTCGGATCTTATAGTGAGTACACGGATTATTTTTTTTTATCAATTCATCCGGATCGTTCGATTCTCAATTTTAGAAACCCAGGCGGAGTGTTCATCCCCACCGGACAATATCCCCCGACTCACTCCACGTAACTGACTCTGAGACGATTATTAGTTCCCCGCAAGATCATAAGCTTTGAAATGAGTCGTAATTGAACCTCCTAGCTCGATCCAGTCCCGAGATATTAGCGATAAAAGCCACGTTACGTGGAATCGTTTGGAAATAGTTTGTTTTCCTTTTAATCGATCTCATTAGTTTTTTTCTAGTGGAAACAACGTTTCCGGAAATTTTGGTCGAAACCAAGAGGTATGTTGTCCGAAGGATGGATGATTTGACATATAGATAATTTGCATAAAGATAATATTTTTTTCAACTTCCTTTCGTTTCTGTTCCGATACATTATACCTACAACGGTAGAAGATACGTAAGAACTGATTGAATTTTCGGATTTCATAATTATAGGGGTATGGCGTCAAGCACATGAAACAAAAGTGATGTGTTATTATTCTGAATTTCCGCATACCTGAAATTTTTGCAAAGCGTCGACATCTTGAAAACGGTATAGTAGGAGGTACGTAAAACCTGATACGATTTTTAGATTTCATAGAGAGGGAGAACGTCGAGCGCATGGAGCGGAACTACGGAATATCTACGAAATTTGAAGAACGTATGATTTGAAAAAATTACGTTACCTGAAATTCTCAAAATTTATTGATATCTAAAGAACGGTGAAAGAAACACGGAAACTAAGTAGATCGTTGAGTTGTCCGGAGGCAGATGATATCACAGGACATACATTATCAAAGTATTGAATTTTCGTATCTGCTTATCATTAAGTAGTTGGAGGTCGGCTATTTAGTGTCAGACATTTTTAATTTCCACATTCTGTCGACAAATTCGGATCTTGTCGCTGGAAAGACCCTTGTAGTTCCCATAATGTGTATCTTGAATTTCATTTCGGATATTTGACGACAATAACCTCCTTCTTCTTACGTATAGGGCGATGGGGGTGGTGAAAAACTGCGTCACTGTTCAACCGTATTCGTTTTTTCAGTATGTATTAATTAGGTACAAATTGCGGATCCGCGTTTATAAATGTTTTATCGCTAAACCTTCTCTCTAAATTTGAATCAGTGACACTCACTGTGCATCAGGGAATATACACTGTTTTCCAGTTATAAGTATGCCACTGATTTTTCCAGTGGCATACTTATAACTGGAAATCAGTGTATATTCACTAATTCGCAGTGAGTGTCACCGATTCAAATATACACGGAGAAAAAAGAGTGGTTGTGACAGCCATACTTCTGGTTCTCGTAGCTATTAATTGGGTCTTTGGTCATAACAGTGTGTTGTCCAGCTACAGGAGTGCAGAGTATAGCTGTGGGAGCCGGAGTATAGGTGTGGGATACGGTAGGTTGCAGTAACTGACAGCATGGCTCCCATAGCTGTTATAGGTTATGTTCATGTAAATATCTATTCATTCAGCTACAGGAACCGCTCTTTTTTTCCGTGTGGAGAGTTGGAAGCAAAAACCAAGTCGATATCTTATCGGGCTGAAGGAATATCGTGAAATCTGGGAAGAAATCGTTTCGACCCTTTTGACCCCTTTGGCAGCCGAATTTTGAAGAATCCCTTCTTTGTATGTGCTCGCGTAATGAAAGGGATATTGTTCGCCAAATTTTGTGTTTTCAGGCTGAGAAGTTTGGACTGGGCGTTAAAGAATCACTCATCAGGGCACCTTCCTTCATGTACTGATTTCATTGTACAGAAATGATTGGAAAGAAAAACTGGCGGGACACTCTCTAAATTCGTTGGAGTGACTATTCACTAAAAAAGAGTGAAAATGGTGCCAGTGGAACCAGGAGTGACTTCAAAGAGTGACTATTCACTCGATAAGAATTAAAAAGTCACTCACTCAAGAGTGGAAATCATGCCAGTCGGAAAAGAGTGAATAGTCATTGAGAAAGTATTTAGAGAGCACTAATAATCGTCTCCCAGTTAGTTACTTGGGGTGAGTCGGGGGATGTTGTCCGGTAGGGATGAACACTCGGCTTGGATTAGAATCGAGAACTGACTGACCCGTACGAACTGATAAAAAAAATCATCCGTGTACTAACTATAAGATCCTAGTTATGTACTCGGGGAGTTATGTACTCGGGGGTATAACCCCATTAGGCACATATCTAGCGTCGTGTCGAGGCTCGGAAATTCGCCAACTGAATTTCGTTCAGTTGAACGTTCGGAATTTCACCACCATTTCGTTCCTGCGTCACATTTCTGGGAAAAAATCCTAACCATCACGAACGTTATTCTTATCAATAGTTGTGACGAAAGATAGTAGCAAATCGTACACCAAAAATGACCAGTCTCCTTCAAAAGGAGTGTCCGAGGAAGTGTCCATGTATTTAGCGTAATAAGTGTACCCAATCTCGCCAAATCAAATTAAATTAATAGACAAAAGAATAACTTTTATATTTTTTCATGAAATGAAAACAGAAATCTCGAATTATCCGCACAAATGTTTATTCACATTCATTCAAACTCTCTAAGTTATTTAGAGTGAGTATTCACTCTTTTCCGACTAGTACGATTTTCACTCTCAAACGAGTGACTTTTCAACTCTTATAGAGTGAATAGTCACTCGCGGGGAGTGAAAAAGTCACTGCTGGTCCCACTGGCACGATTTTGACTCTTGTGGAGTTAATAGTCACGCCAAAGAATTTAGAGCGCAGGCACGTTGCGCGAATTGGTATTTGACACCCCCCCCCCCCCTCTCTAGGCTAATAAGAAAGACAACATACCAGTGCTCCACGTGACCCCCGACCCGTGACTTTTTGCTCATTTGCGTGGCCACTGTGTGATGGGGAGAGGCAGGGGCCGAAAGCAACAAGGAGAGGAGGCAAGAAGAATTGATGTAAGGGAGAGAATTGAATAAGAGTAAGATGTCGGACACAGGTTCCGTAAACTCACCCAAGAGCAGTAGCTTCAGCTCTCGCCGCGCATCTCGCTTGTCCCTCCGAAGTTGCCTCTCGATCTCTTGGTTGATCCGCTTCTGTTCTTTGGCCTCTTCCGACAAGCAGCACGCCATGTTTCGGGGCAAAATCCTCGAAGGGAGGAGGGAGAGAGGGAGGGAGGGAGGGAGGGAGGGAGGGAGGGAAGTACGGAGTTGCGGGTCGGGCCGAGTTGTAGGCTCGGCGCAGAGCTCAGCTCGGCTCAGCCGATATTATCTTTTCTCGTTGGTCGTGACGATATTGACAACGAGAACGGGTACGGGTACGACGGCGGTAACGACGGCGACGGTGTCGGAGGTGTTGCAGGCGATGTTGCAGCGGGGAACCCGAGCCACCGTGATCGCGGTGGTGGTCCTCCTTTTGTACGGCAGCAGCCGTCTTCTCTTCTTTTATTTATCCCTTATCCACGGTACCGGTTGCCGAGGTAACAGTCGACGGTCAACGGGCAATTGGCAATTCGCGATGGTCAGTGTTGGCCGGCGGTGAGTCGGAAGCTGAGATCCTCTCCTTGCGCCCTCACGCGCGGGCCGATCGCGATCCTCTTAGCAAGCGCTAACGTAACATCAACGCACATTCACGGTTTCACGCTTCTCTTTCACCTCGCAGCCTTCTTGCTTCTCTACTCTTGCACGGATTACCCCGGCTGATCCGCGCCGCCACGGAACACACGGAGTTTAGCGACCGCGGGCGAGTCGAGTCGCACGCTACGCGAACGCCGTTTTATTAGATGTAGTATACCCTGTATACAACACTTCACCGATTCACTCTCTGTATATCTCTATCCTTCTCTCGCACGCGCTATCTCACCCTCTCTACTTCTCTTTCTTTCTTTCTTTCACGCGCTCTCCCTTCACGCGGTACTCAGGGTCGATTGAACCACGCACCCACACGCACGCACGTACACAGAGGCATGCACACCGGCATGCACGGTTTGAAGGCCCGGGATCACGCCGTTTTAGATTTAGTGGAAACGATATCCCGCCTTAGAGACTGGCCCGTCAGCCGTCTGTCCACCTCGGGCCCCTCGTCCAGGCTGACCACTGCTACCGCTACGTATCGCACTCGGTCTCCCTTTCTCTTGTATTATTTCGTTTCCCTGTCTTTTCACTCGCGGCTCGCCACTCTCCCGTCGCCTCTGCTCGCCGGTATCCACTCTCCACACCAGCAGCTCGCCTTGCCTTGCCTCGCCTCGCCTCGCCGCGCCTCGACCGTTCGTTCGTTGAGCCAACTCGCACTCGCTCGCTCGTTTGTTCGCCTTCGCTCGCTCGCTGGGTGTGGTAACGCAGTACAGACGACGACGCAGATCGTCTGCTGCAACGGACCAGCCCTCCTCGATTCGCGCCGCGCCCGTGGTACTCGAACCTTATATCCGGCAGAGTTGGGGCTCCGCCTCGGACGTAAATGATCCTATTAGACAAACTAGATTCGGGAAGCCTGTCGCCGCCACGGTGTGCACGTGTTCACTTAATATGATTAAAAACAAGTAACTGGAGATAATCCACCCGGGGGATGGCACGGAGAACGGATCGGCCCGGCGTTTAGGTTAAACTTAATCTTCACAACCTTTAAATACTGCACTTACACTATTTACAGTTTCAACGGTACCACCGTATTGCGTTTAACCTTTTTTATATCCATTGGTGGTCGCCGCACACCATGGACAATATATTTTCGGTCGAAACGCGATCGAATATACACTTCGATTACACGGAGTAACCGCCTATCGCAAGATGGCGTCCTTGTAATCTTACAGCGCCCCCACTACCCATCATGCATCCGTTCGGACGTACGGAAAACAAACACCGCTCGGCGGTTGCGCGAGGGAACAAAGAAGAGAATTTCGAACAACCGCGAGATTTTGAAACTTGAACTATTCTTTCCTTTGTTTTCTCATTTACTCTTCTCCTATATCCTACGTCGTAGAAATCACACTTCGAGGTCTTCCGTTGAACGTTCAATCGTAAAGTCTTGAAAAAGAATGGTTTGCGACAAATAATGAAATGGACACGGACTCAATTTGGCGGACCAATCGATTAGAGTTTAATATAAAAAATACCTTTGTGCGTACATACGTTACAAATTCACTAAAAATTGATGGCGGTATAATGATGACGTAAACATAAAATAAAATTTGACTAATGTAGGTAACGCCTGATCGAAAATATATGTTCGGTGAAATAACATATTTACAAAATCTGTCTGCAGGTATCATCGTTTCATACCACCGTTCGGACAAAAAAGGAATATCCTCTGTATTATACATAGCTGAGGTCAACATTGCAAAGCCCTTGGCATTGTTTTAAGAGGATTCCGGACTAAATATACTCTAGGGCTTCATGCTCTCTACAATTTCTCTCTTTCGAAATCCTAACGGAATACACAAACGAATGTATCATTAAGTTTTACTCGCTCTAATCACTTCACACTGCTGACAAGTTTCTTAGAACTGCAAGCATTGCGATCTTTTGTCCAAATCACAATCATCGTTCTCCCCACCTGTGGGACCAGAAAACTATCTACATCATCCTTTTGATCATACCAATTTGGTCATATGTATTCCACTCTATTGGATCAGGCTACATTCTGATTTGTAGTTTACATGTTGGTGATGACATTATTACATTAAAATGCAATAAAGTAAGTGGAACCAAAATATCACGACCTATTTGAATTCTCTCTACCTGAATCCTCCTGGGACATAGATGCGCCAAATATTTCGAACAAATCAGCAATCTCCTTCGAAGATTCGATATCTTGGTGAAAAGTAGTAATCACTAGAAAAAAAACCCGTCGCATTGAACCCAAACGGCATGATTTTGTAAAAGAATAGAATAGGGTAAAGAATTTAATTTTGACTATTTTAGGTAGGGGAGGCAGGGGCTAGAACTTACAGGAGTAAGTTGTTACGACGCTTATTATTTCTAAACTCTGGAAGATGGCACCGAGGTTCGGATGAGAAAAACTAGAATAGAGTCTAATCTAGTTGTTCTCGTTTTACCATTGGTGCCATGTTCCGTAGTTTAGAAATAATCAAGCGATGTAACAACTTACCCCTGTAACTTCTAGCCTCCGTCTCCCCTAACTCAGAATCTAACGACCGTCTATTTTCCTTATAGTCGTCCACAATGACTTGGTACTGCACTGTAGTTCATACATTTGGGAAACAGTCAGTTTGGAGTCTTTCAACGAGTTCTTGAAGTTCTTAGCAGCCGATTTAATGTCCTTCTTTTTCATCTAATGATCATTAATCAGAGACTGTACCTGCCTTGATACCGTTATATTTTGGACGCAATTATCAACCATTTTCTTGAGCAGATGCAGCCCACTCTCTTTGTGGGATGCGACCTAACACAAAAAAGGTTGTAGGGACGAAGCCAAACGATAGATCCTCTTTCCTGCTATTTTGTATTCATAATTCTTCATTGTTTAGACAAGATTGTATTTAAACCCTTTTCCACCCTGTTAAGCTATACCTGGTGAAGGCGAGTCACTAAGACGGTAGATGAAAAGAGATGTGCTATCAGTTGATTAGCAAGATTGACCACTCTCTGCGCCGACAAATGGGAAACTTGCAGAGATCCAATGTGTTGAGAAAGTGCTTCCAGAGGGTCAGTAGAAATTGCTGGCTTCTGAATCAAACTCTGCCAACTTTTCGCCGACCAAAGCTTCTTCCACTTGGCTCTTAAGTAACTGGATTTACAAACTCTCTCGTATCTGCTGATGAATTCAATTCAATTTCCGTACGTTTACAAGCTTCTTGATTACGAAACAAATATTGCTTCAACAGTTGTTCAAAAATTGCCTTAGAACCATTCGGAGAGTGGCTCTTCAACGATGTTTCCGTTACATAGCGATTCCTTAACAGTAACAGCGTGGCCGCAAGTAGTGGCGAGGAGGATCCGGATCTCACAACGGAAGTATTTTCCTCTTCAGAAGTTGGCGCCAAGTACATACAATATCGTCTTTGGAGTACGGGCTCACTCCATGTAGAGTGGTGATATCGACAATCTTGGGACAGAGACATGATGTATGATTGATGGAATATGATTATGATTACAGCATCCTGCAGGTTGTCAGACGGATCTCACACTCTGACCTGTAACACACTACATTTTTTAAACTTAAGACGGTGGTAAACGCGTTTTATGGAAACTATGCCAACTTTTATTCACGTTTGCTTCTTATTCGGTCTGTTAGAAATTTGGTTCATGTTACTGTTCCAATGTTTTACAGTTTATTACAGTAACAAAGACTTCTGGAAGTGATGTGAATTTTGGAAACTCATTATTTTGCATACTTAACTTGAATCATAATTGAACGCTGATAGAGTTAGGTGACTGGATTACGATCGGATTAAGTTGCTATAGCTATAGCCAGAATAGACTGTATATGCTCGGGGGATGAGAAAGGGATAAATGAAAACGATAGACACTTCATAATTATTGTTATAATGTTATTTTATCGTAAGGTTATGAAGATTCGACTTATGGCTTCAGTAAAATTAAACAACATGACATAAAAATGACAAATGACATAACAATCGGTTGGTCCATCGCTACACTAGACACCCATGTGAATCATATGTAATTGTGTATCCCAAAATCTGGGATCGGCTAAGCCCAGAACATATCGTACCTCATAGACACATCAGCCTTTGCCAGGGATAGTTCCATCAATGTTTTTTTTTTACACTCTTATCTATTAAATGCAAATATGGACAGATACTCATATAATTCATGTGCTAAGACTGCGATGATCGAAGTCAAACGTTGAATACACTTTTTGTGATTGGAAATCTTTGAATGAGTTTAATCGCTGTCAAAAAAAGTTCGCTCAAATGTCAGTTTGCGTGTCAAACTAACGATTCGGATGGAAATATTTAACATTTCAATTCAATGTTCTACAACGAAGAAGTACTTTTACTGTAGTAGATTATTTTCTTCGTTCAACGTTCAGCAAAGATGTTATTAGAGTTGATCGAGAAGAATAAATCTCCGCGTAAATTGGTATTGAGGAAATGACCGATGTGCCTGTGCTGAATTAGGCGGTGGTGACGATTGAACGTTGAAAAACGTAAGACTAATGTACGTGATAAAAATGTAGTAATCGTGTGTCACAATGGATCAATCCTATAACTATCAACATTTATAATTCATAAAAGAACAATCCAACTTCCTGATATTCGCTATGCTCAGATCAATATAATAAAATAAAACGACACACGGCTATGTCGATGAAGCTGATACAAGTTATAGTTCAACATTATATTATGCTATATATTACTATTATCGTTGTGAAATATTTATTACACAGATCTCTTAATGCAATGATCGACTTCAAGTATCAATCTTAATGAGTATTTACCGACGCTATAAAAGAAAAAATTACTTTTCAAAGTTGGACCATTAATATTTGTTCTATTTGCGAAGTGAATTTACCAGGCAGGACGATCAGACGAACGTATCAGAACGTTAGTGACTGTCCATACCTATTGCTAAATTGCATAAAAATGTATTTTCATAATATTCATACGCGCATCTCATAACAGAATGTTGATGTATAGAACATACTGGATAGAGCCCATCAGAAACGCACAACGAAAATGCTATTGATCTGTGCGCTTGACAAATTATACGTATTATGTTGGCTCTGATCGAAGGTTGAATACGTAGTGTCAGAGAAAAAAAAAACACGGTATAAGATAATAATGAAAGAATTGTCAAATTCTCATGCGTCTCGAAAGATTATCAAGAATGTGTTGTCTTGATAGCGGGGTCTATTGTCGTTTGCATAAAATATGTGAAAATGTGATGGGATATTCGGCATATTATCGTGTGCGTTTTGAATCGACACTTTTGAATTTTTCCAATAATTTTGAGGAACATCTGTGTACATCAGGAATAATGAAAACAGTATGACTTATAATATTGTAGAAATTGGGAGAAATAATATAATGTGGAGTGTAAAATCTAATAAACTAATATTTCATTACAATGCTTGATATAATTGTGCAGTCTTCATTACCCCTGCCTATAATATTATTTATAATACTACTTATGCCATATTTATACAGTCGGAGGTGGAGGACCCACTCCTAGGGTCGAAACGTTAAAAAAAATGGATGCTGTTATTGACCTTGGACACCAATGAAGTAATCACATATTTATACATACTGAATACCGATTTTTAAATATTGATTGCAGGTAAAGTCATGGAACGAGTGAATTGTCTACAATCTACTAGGTCTCAAAGATTAAGTTTTTGATGTAGAATGCCTGTGCTTTGTTTCAAAATGATCAGAGGATTAAATCTTGGCGTAGTTTGTAATATTGCCAACCAGAAACTGGTCGACCAAAATAATTAGAAAATATACTGAAACATACAAAATTATTGGACAAATTAAAAAATGTCGAGCCCTATCGTCTGCGATAATGGTTGAATACTCCTATAGTTTTGTGTAATCTTTTCGAAATATGATCGGAGAATCATCGTCGTGATCTGGATTCTTTTCGTTAATCACAATTTTTGATAATCCCTTTCTTTTTACCGACGATTACTATTTTCCTGGCTATAAATAATAAAGTTGGTTTTCGTTACAATAGACTTAAGACATATAAATCTATTTACAATTTAATAAAATAATAATATTAATTTAATAAAAGATAGATCTGCCATAGATTTATATTATAATATTGCGGGTAATGGATTATGATATATTATTTCATCATTATTAAATATTTCATTTGATTATTAGTGATAGGGTTCAATGGTCAGATTTAAAAAAAATGGCGCTTAGCGCAGTGAATGTTGGTTGGCACAGACTGAATGTTGATTGGCAGGTTTTGCACAAACCAGTAGCAGGTTTAAGGCACTTTGAGTCGATTATTATTCCACAGCGCCTGCCAGCGTGACCACGTCGTATTTCTTCTCGCCGTTGCCCCCCCTTCATTCCTCCGTTAAAATCCTCAAAGAATTTCGGATTACACCTCCTTTAACTAAACGATTCTGATTCCCCCCTCTCCCGCTTCCTTCTTCCCGCTTTATCTTGATTTTTATTCTTGCATTTTCGTTCTTTCCCATTAATTCATTTACAGTAGAATAGGCTGATTTCATCAGTGTTGCAGTGGTGAAGGCTGGTCCAACAGCCTTCACAGTGGCTTTGTGAAGTTTGCAGGAAACATGCCTTTCTCAGTGGATCCTTCTTTCACTCCCATCAGCCAACCCTCCTCCTTCAAAAGGCACAAAGAACTCGATTTAATTATTTGCAGAAACCAGAGATTTATAAGCCAGGTAAAGAACTTTTTTGAATCTATTCAATAAATTTCGAACAGATAAGAAGTATGTTTCACAAGTAACTGGAAACAACGTTAAAAATCATTCGCTGTTCAACATCAAAGTTTATATGAAAAAGTAATGCAAACCTGTTCCTCTGGGTCTTCATATTCGATAACACGAATGATTTCCCCAACGTCGAATGATAGCTCGTCAACATCTTCACGAGTGTACTTGTACGTTGCTTTCACCCTGTACAAAACGCCCGCTGGCAAGTTGTCCGTTGTCGCCCCTATAGATAAATTGGTACCATTTTGATATTCCACGTCTAAAATAATTCAAGGTCTGTCATTAGTGCTGGTCCTAGTTGCTTCTCTATCGATACTTTAAATATACTTTCTCAACAAGTCCATGCACAAACTGACAGACGCAATTTAAAAATACATTTACATCACACAAACTCGTCGCATCCCAATTGGTCGTTATATGGATGCAGCTCTATGACGAAGAGCAGTTCAATATTTTCAATCTTAGGATAATCCAACTAGTCAAGTATAATTTCGAGTTCTATGGCTTCATATTATACTACATACGCTGCATCTGGATACAGTCAAGGTCTCCCAGTACATTTTCAGGTTCTATTTTTACATAAGAGTTAGTGATTTGTCGGATTTTTGCTCAATAATTTTTTTCTGATATGAAGGAGAACAAATTTTTCTGTGGGATTAGGCAATTAGGAAGTCGAGTGATGAAACTTCCGAGTTTTTAGATTTGCAATTTGAACATATATCATGACCCGTCTAGAGATTCGATCAGGCGCGCCTCATATAATGTAGATATGATGCAAGTTGCTTAGCGGGTGTTATCGGCGACCAGTGAGAAGCCTAGAGGGATTCGAGGACTCTTTTGAGACCTCATTTGGAATTTCAATGCGGCGACTAAGGTATCGCTTATGAATGAATCGAAGAAATATAACTATTAAACTCTGAGCTGGCCTTAATAGGCTGTGTGTTTCTCACCAATTGGGATATCATACAATTCCTCAACTGGTTGGGCAGACTTGACTGGCGGGCTTTCAGGAGGGCCATCTTTGTTATTTAAGGAGTTAGCATTGCTGTGAGCATCGCTGTTAGCATTGCCGTTTATTTGAGTCGTAGGTGAAGTGTCTTCGGCAGGAACCGTCGTCTCACTTAATACTGTAACACACGCAAACCACACTAAACCAGCAAGCCTCAAGATGATACATTTTTACACTCTCGCGACTTGCTTTGAAGCAATCTTTACAGCGGTTACTCCGTTATACAGTGTTGAAAGTATTCGATTGAAAAATAAATAATGGACAAAAGAAAAGCAACACCAGTATGATATTGTCGTACCCTGCGATATGTTGTTCTGAGCTGGTTGCGTGTTGATTATCAATCTGAAAAAAGATTATTGAATTGTATTAATGTCATACTGGATATGAAATGGGAAGAAGAACTTGACATAATTCTTGATAAATTTTCAGCATAATCCCCAAAATGGTATTTGAAATTGTACAAAAAATACACGAAACATTGAGATTACTACGAGCGTTTCTGAGGAGATGTAACAGCTCTCTGGACCACGTATACCTATCATGCCCCTCACCCGTGGATTTCGGTGTGTTTCGCGAGAGAGGAGAGAGAGAGAGAGAGAGATTTTTATTTTATCCATGACAATATTGGATAATCTTGTGGTGTATTTACAAATTACATACACCGCAAGCAGAAGTACATACATTGTAACTTGAAAGCTAGAGACAGGAGAGAAAGCAGGCAGCTTTGGGAGATAGAAACACTCGCTCGAGGGACAAGGAAAAAGACTGTCGAAAAACCTTGTCCGAGTGTAGTCGGACTGAGCCTCCAGCTTGCCAGTGCGCCTAAACGGCGTGACCCGTCTTACTTTTTGCGGGCCGACACTCAGGCCAACACTGACACACTGGGGATTTGACCCCAAGCCTCCCGCTCGGCAATCTCGAGTGCTAGCACTGCGCTACTAGATAGAGAGAGATAGAGATTTTTTTTAGAGTTCTTATTGATAAAAGAGATTGCGACGATAGAGATAGAGAGAGAGAGAGAGAGAGAGAGAGAGAGAGAGAGAGAGTCTGGGGATAGCTGACCAATCGCATCAATTATTGAACTATAAACAGCGCCGGACATGGAAACCCAAGGCCCCTAGGCAAAGAGAGTCGGGGCCCCTGTTTGAAATTATTGAATGAAACAAAAATGTTAATATAATAATTCATCATTTGATCAAATTTAAGCAAATAATTTTTCATGAATTTTTTTTTCGACCCCTCACGGGGCCCCCACAAGGTCGGGCCCCTAGGCCAGTGCCTAATGTGCCTAGGCATAAGTCCGGCGCTGACTATAAAGTGAGTCAATCGTATGAATTCAACGAATCTGAACACGTGGAAAAGGTGGAAAGGCCAAGAAACTCAACGCCAAACAAATAACTGCGTAGATTCAATTGGAATAAATTCGTCATCATCAGATAAATAAATGAAATATCCGAGGTTTTCTATCATTCATTTCAATTCCATTTCAATTGATCGCCAGTGAATTGTTCATTGATAGGCAATCGAAGAATTTGAACGACGGACTCGGTGGATTTCTGTTACTAGATTTCTTTGCAATTCGTAATAGGGCAGTTGGATAACATACGTGCACGATACGAGTTTGCGTGAAATGTTTGCACGTATACGACCGTCAGCGCTGTCTAGCGAGGGTTAAGCGCAACACGAGGGGGCGTTTATTGCAACTATGTATACGCCAACACAACCTTACTTTCTGTGCCTGTATGTTATCCAACAGGCCTATTGTGCTCCGGCGTAAGTGATCTAGTGTCTTGGAGGGATCCGACGCCAAACAGAGCATCTTCAGCACCTGTCTCAAAGTCATCTGCGAAATCAGCATCGCAGAGTCCAGTCCAGTGAGGGACCCGACGCTGGTCGGACAGGGCGTCTGCTCAGAGCGTCTGTTCAAACTCTCAGAGTGAAATGATATTTGATGATACTAAACTTATTTCAAGTGAATCCTGAAAATGATTTGTTTAGCGTTAAATTACTTGGGGTCTTCAGTTTTTTCGCATCTTCGTTGATTTATACGACTGACTTGCTTAATAATTGAATAGTTGTTATCGAATAACTTTTTCGAATGCTTATCTTTACCCAGACGCTCACTCACCCCCTCCATTGTCTCTTTTAAGCAAGGCCTATATAAACATCTATTTGATACGGAGCATGACAGGTTGTGAGTTTCTCCTCTTTTTCTTGTTTGATTTCATTTTTTCTTTGTTTTTTACTTATTTTCCTTTATTTATCTTAACTTACTATTAAGCTTAACGCTTTCTCATAATGACTACTGCTTTTTTTGTTGGGCACAGGGCAATTTCGTTTGTAATGCTCTGTGATCATTTTGTCTAATATTGCTATAGGCATAATAAATGCATCTATCTATCTCTGCCTCTCTATTTCTCTCTCTGTATTTGTTTGTTTACTTATTCATTTATTTACCCGGCTGAAAAAGATCACATGATAATTCTTATGAAAAAGCACAAAATTAATCATGTGATAAATCGCAAGCTCTCATGAATGATTTTAACACTACATTTATCACATGATTAATTTTATGCTTTTTCGTAAGAATTATCATGTGATCTTTTTCAGTCGGGTAGTTTTATTTTTGCTTTTACTTCACTGTACTGTATGCTTAGTTCTTCGAATCATCTGTTTTTACGGCACAGGCATTAAAAAGTCACTCTTTAACGCCTGTTTTCGTTCCGGCAAGTGGTACTTTATACCGCTGAGTTCGAAGGTGCAGTATAAAGTCTTTATTCCGCAACTTTGATGCGCAGTTCGAAGTGCGCATGTCAAAGTTGCGGAATAAAGTCTTTATACCGCAGGTTACCCCCCTCTCTACTACCTTTTACAGCAGCTCCTATACGCAGTTCGTGCGGAACTCAACTGGCGTCAAAGTGACTATTAATGCCTTTTCCGTAAAAAATATTCTATGGGGCGCGCGCAGAAAGTAACTGTTCATCAAGGTTATGTTTTTAGTACTCGCCGTTGCTTTAGAAGGCTCGCCTTCGGCTCGCCAGGTAAAACCAACGGCTCGTACGAAAAACATAACCTTGCCGAATAAACAGTTACTTTCTGTGCATGCCACATAAATATCTATTATAGGTACACTTTGCATGTACTATACTCTGTCCACCGAGAGAATACCCAAGCCTCGCGCAGCTTTGACCGGTTTCTCGGTCGGGTGGGGATAGTGACGCACGCTAGTCAGGATCGTCCGGACCGTTTCACGCGCCTGGGTCCTACCTCTGTGTTCTATAACGACTGCCGCTCTACTGTTTGAAAGTAACCGTTACGTTTGTCCCAGGGCCCCTTTGTCGGCTATAGACGGGTCTGGCCAGCTGCCGAGCTCGCTTGGGCGCGTGGAGTGGTTAAGTGGGCGGCGCGACGGGTGGGATCTGACCGAACTGGACGCATTTGGCTTCGGACGTTGAGTATTCTCTCGGTGGACAGAGTATATTTGTTTGTCTGTGGTCCTTAGGGGGTCTTACTCTACTCTCTCTCTCTCTCTCTCTCTCTCTCGATCTCGAGCTGGTAGACGCTCGTTTTCTGTCTCGAGCTGCCGTACGCACTCAAACTCACGGAGGATGGACGGGCGCTTCTGTTGAACATACCTGGTGATGGGGGCTTTCGTTTCCGCAGATATGCTCTACTTTATCTGTTATTTATATGTAATCGTGTTTTGTTCAACTTTTTTCATCATGAGATGGAAATGAGCTCACTATGATGATTAGAAGTGTGTCAATTAGTATCAATGAGTCACAAAGAGAAGCGGTATATTACTCCCAGAACTCTGCACGTTTATCTATCAGGTTTCATCTTCATCCATCGTTTCAAAATCAGCGTAACTATTTTTTATTCACAAACAAAAGCTAATCGATTGAAAAAGCACGTGCATGACTAATTAGAACTAACTTCTCCCCACATGTAGCTTTTAGTTGTCAATCTAGTGTTGCTGTTACAGTTTATTCAAATAGTTTGGAAGCATATACATCATAATATAATAGGTCCCGTCCCTTGTCCCTAGAATTTGTTAATTGAACTTACGACGAATTGGCGTTTGGCGATTTAGGCGATTGGGACCCGGAGGTTTTCTTCAATGTATAAGATCCCCTCTGGCTCTCGTTGGCCAATTTGTCCACTATTGCCTCTAGCTCAGAATAAACCTGGAACAGCAGACCATTGAACAAAATTATTATTTCGTTTTTATCATCATAGGTTTTTCTCTTTCATTCGCTTCGCATTCTCAGTAATTTCATACATACCACAAACAGCAACGATCGATTTTGTACAAGTGTTCTCAAAACTCAGTTCATTAAACGTTCTCTTCATCATTACCTTGGCTGTCTCGGCGTGAAATACTTGCTCCGCAGCGAACAGAGTCTGCAGATTGGTGACCAGGAAAAGAACACGAGAGTCATACAGCGCAGGCAATTCGTCATGGAGTTCAGAGTTTAGTTGTTCGTAGGTACGTTTAGCTTCATCCAATTGTTCCTTTCCTTTAGTTACTTTGAGCTCGTCGCGTTTCTTTGGATTGCCTTGTAACGACTGAAAGCTGTGCCTCTGACCGTCGTAGTCTACCAGTTTACGTCCTCTCTTGTCAATTTTTTTCTGTAATACACACAATCCAGTTATGATCCAGATTTATTATGTTACGCTCCGGCTGAGCGTTTAATACTACAATTACAACTTTTCTTGACAATTTTCGATATCTCAGATCCCAGATGGCTCAATTTCTCCATAACACCTACTTGGACGAAAAGTAAGTTATCTATCAAACATCAATTGTTCTCTATTTTACTGTCATTATTATTTTTCATTATACTATATTCTATTCTATTGGTAACAATGTGCAAGATCAACATCATCGATTCGCAATGTTTGCCTGCATAAAATTTTGACACCAAATGGTAGAAGGTCTCCCAATTCCAGGTAATTGAATTCACTATACGTTCTCTGAAGTCTGAGTTGAATTGTGAAAAACAATGTTTTTGCTCATATACAATCATTCAAAACTGCGTTATTATATACTTAACGCTTGAATTGTACTTGATTATGTGAGCGAATTTTCAATAAGTGTTATCAATTCACCCTCATTTCA
This sequence comes from Euura saliciscinereae, assembly GCA_018420115.1. Classification (NCBI taxonomy): domain Eukaryota; kingdom Metazoa; phylum Arthropoda; class Insecta; order Hymenoptera; family Tenthredinidae; genus Euura; species Euura saliciscinereae. Next base: position 26,546 of record JAFFZH010013176.1, read on the forward strand.
GGAAACTGGCTTTGGTATGTGTTGAGGGGTACGAGGACTTGGTCTGCCAATTTATGAGTAAAATCTTGCCACAGCATGTCCATGTTCTGTGCCTGAACGTAGAGGAGGTCGTGTCCGGTCCACTGACTTTCGTATATTTCGTTCAAGGAATCCATGAGTGTTTTAGAGGCAGCCTGGACCGCTGAAATAACAAGAAAATCGATAACTACAAAATCATAAATGGACAAAAATAATTTCAACACTCATAACAAATAAAACGCCATGATTAATGATTTTAAGGATCGAGCCGAGGTCACGCTGTGATTTCTACCTTCTACTCTTTTTTTCTCCACGAATGATAGAAAGTATGAAGATAGAAAATGGGAATTGCACATATTTAGAATGATTCTCCGGCCGATTCCTGTGAGCCTTGCCATTAGTACGTCTAATATTTCCGGAGACTCAGTTTCATATATTAGGCTTCAACTGCCCGATGCACCTCACCTTAGTTGCAATAGTGGCATGAAAGTAGTTGCATGGTGGCCACTTTTTTCGGGAAAAAAATTCCCTGGCTTTTCCCTGACTTTCCCTGACTGGTTGATCAATTTTCCCTGCCCGAAATTCTAATATTGTCTTAATCAGTGCTACGAGATAATACCCCCAATTCTTGACTTCATTTCGATGCAAATCGATTAGGAAATCCAACAGTGTTGGGAAAAATTATATGAAATTTTGTTAATTTCCTTGACGAATCATTTATGTCACGTTAGCAATTTCTTTTACTTTTCCCCTGACCAAGTTTGAAATTCCCTGACATTTCCCTGATTCCCTGACCAATTTTTGTTTTCCCTGACATTTCCCGGTTTTCCCGGTTTTCCCTGACCGTGGCCACCATGAGTTGATAAAAAAGTTGCACAAAATCAGGAACAAGCGCGTTTGGGCTGACTGTATGAGCCAGCCTTCGAACTTCGCGTTGTTCATTTTGTTTCCAGCTATTTTGAATTTTGCAAATCTGACTTCAGATTTGTGATTCGTAACTAAAAAACGTTCGAGTACCAATTTTTATCGAAATCCAATTTTTTTTTTCGCAGCATATCGAATACCCGAAATTGAAATTTGCAAAATAGACACAAGATTCGTGATCAGCGATCCAAAAAACCATATGGTACCAAATTGCATTCAAATCCGTTGATTCGTTCTCAAGCCCGAGTAGAAATTTGATAGGGCTAGCCTGATGTGCTATCAGGCCCTGATTGAGCTTTGTTCAGGCGGTCCTGAGTAAGACAAACCTGCTGTGGCCCTGAGTAGGGTCCCATCAGGTATCCCTAACAGGGGCACTCCTGATATGGCCCTGGTCAGGATGCTTTCAGGCCCACACTTACCAAGGTTTGCCTGCTGGGCCCCTGGTCAGAATGCTATCAGGCAACACTAGCCAAGGTTTGCCTGCTGGGCCCCTGATCCGGATGCTATCAGGCAACACTTGCCAAGGATTGCCTGTTAGGCCCCTGATTAGGATGCTATCAGGCAACACTTGCCAAGGTTTGCCTGTTGGGCCCCTGATCAAGATGCTATCAGGCATCACTTACCAAGGTATGCCTGTTGGGCCCCTGG